>PVLD010005182.1:0-58816 GCA_004027595.1 Dinomys branickii
GCGGGCCAGAAAGGCAGCGGTCCCCGGGGGAGATTTGCCAGCTCGGCGGGAAGCCTGGGGATTGCCCCACAGTCCCCTCGTCGCCTTCGCCAACTTTACTCTTCGTGGGCGGGAGGCTGCAGCTTCTCATTCATGGCAAAATCCCGGCGGAACTTACTCCTCCGCCAGGGTGCGCGCTCTGCAAAGGGGAGATGGCCTGGGACCTAGAGAAGACACTAGCTCGGAGCTTCCGCCTCGCGCACCCCCACCACGGCCCACTTTCCGGCCCCAGACCCTCCCCTGCCGCCTTGGGATCTGGCCCCCGGCTCAGGAAGCCCACGCCCATCTTGGAATGTCCTTCCCTCCTGCCCACCGCCTTTCCCAATCCCAACCGCCGGCCAGGTCCCGCCCACGTCGCGCCTCCTAATTGAAATATAGAACTGCTGCTAATAACAATTGTTACAGTTACGGGGGAACATTGATATTAGATATTACCAGCACCGTGTGGAGGCCAGCAGTTTTGCATGCGTATTTCCCACTTCTCAATGCAGTCTATTAGGCAGTTTCTCTAATGACAAATCCCAAAATACTTAATGTCTTAAGTCCTTAGAAGGTTTAATTTGAAACATGGCACCCTTGACGCACACCCCCTACCGAATCTGGGTCGCTGCCTAGGGAATTCACCGTTTTGGGGGAATTTATCTTTAACTGTCATTAATGATCAGGTCATCTGTGCATCTCTACTATGCTTGCCCCACACTCTTAGGTACTAGAGATTGAACCCAGGGTCTCCCAACTTAATGACCTCCCCAGCCCCATGCATGTATGCGTGGGTGCGTGCATTCGTGGTTTCAGACAGGATCTCCCAAGTTCTTTTTTTTAGAAAAACAGGTTCTCACTGTGTAGTTCAGTCTGGCCTTGAACTCACTATGTACCCCAGGCTGGCCTCGAACTCATGGAGATCCTCCTGCCTCAGCGTCCCCAGTAGAGAATACAAATGTGTGTTGCCACACCCAGCTCTCTTAAGTCTTTTAAACTGCCCAGTCTGGACCCTGAACTTTTGACCCTTGTGCCTCAGTCTCTCAGAGGCCTAGGATCACAGAATTGGGCCATCACACTCAGCATGGAGTATTTGGGGATAGAAAATTTTAAGGGATGGCCAAAAAAATTCAACACTCATGAAAAACCATGTCTTGATTAGTATTTTTAAAAATCAAAATCAAGCCAGGCGTGGTGGTGCACACCTGTAATCCCAGCACTCAGGAGGCTGAGGCAGGAGGATCATTGGGAGTTTGAGACCAGCCTGGGCTACAAAGTGAGCCCAAGCCCAGCCTGAACTGCACATTGAGACTCTGTCTCAAAATGACAAAGAAAAAATTAAAATCAAGGCTGAGGTTGTGGCTCAGGGGCCAGGGGTAAAGTGCCTGTCTAGCATACAGAGAGCCCTGGGTTTGATCCCCAATACCAGAAAAAGAAATCTGAAGGGTATGGTGTGGTGGCACATGCCTGTAATACCAGCATTCCCAGGACTGGGGTAGGAACATTGCCACAAGTTTGAGGCCAGCCTGAACTACACAGAGAAACCCTGTCTCAAAATATAGATCTTTATAAGAGAATTAGAAAACAACTTGACTCGTAGAAAATGTGTAACGATTCAATAAGGAAAAAATATATACATGATGGACAAAATACCCATATTTTGGGGTGTTTAGGCAGGAGTATTTTGTTTATTGAGACAGGATCTCACTATGTACTTCAAGCTGGACTCGAACTCAACTATGTAGCCCAGGCTGGCCTTCAATTTAAGGCAATCCTGCCTCAGCCTCCCAGAGTGCTAATTTGATTTTTTTTCTAAATGTTAAGTATTGCGTTAAAAGTTCTCCCCTCTTCCATCTTGATAGAGTCTTGTTATGGTTTCCGTCTGGGTTTGGGTTTGGTCTTTTTTGCAGTACTGGGGGTTGAACTGGACTTTATGCATGATAGATAAGCACTGTCCTACTGAGTCACAATCCCAGTTCTCACTTCTTGCTGTATGGTCCAAGCTAGCCTTGAATTCTCAGTCCTTCTGTGCGTAGAACGCACCTGTTCCTCTGGATTAGAGTATTTTTTAGCACCCCTTTGTTTCTGTCACAGATGAGTGCCTCACTGATGGCCCCACCATACAGCAGCTTCCCCTCCACCAAGTGTAGTGGTTCTCTTGGACCCAGGGCAAGAGACAGCAGGGCTGGGGCTGCTCATCAGCCCTCTGGCATCCCCTCTGGGCCTGGACAGGACTCATTTGCACGGCACTAGAGAGAGTGCGGGAGACTTTTGTCCAGCTTCCAGATTTCTGCCTTCACTGCCTCCCCGTCTTCACAGGAGACACCTTCTGAGTTGGCAAGAGAGAACTAAGGCAGACACGCTGCCCTCCAGTCCCACTCATGGCCTGTGGTGCTGACAGACACATGCTTAGGAAAGATGGCATTTGGGGAACAACATGCAGTATAAGACCACGTAACTGTACAACCTGAGCAGTTTCTCTGGTGCCCAAGTAAACAAATGGAGAATGGCTGGGAAAAGTGTGTCTTCCCATTGCTGTTTCTTCTGCACAACTGCCGTGATTCCTGCCTTCCGGTCGCTGGACTGCACCGCTCAGTGCCTGAAGCTGAGGTGCCGCTCAGGACCGTCTGCACATGCAGGAGAGAGTGTGTGGAGGCCATGGTGCCCTGCTTGGCCGCAGGCCTCACCCAGAGGAGGTAAACTGCATTTACTTGAGTCTGCAAGATTGGTGTATGTGCTGCCGAAGCAAGCACGAGTCTGCAAGATTGGAAGAAGTTGGGGGTGACTAGAAATACATTCATTTGTAAAGGTTTATTATCATCAGTAAAACGTCCCCCCCAAAATCCACGGCAATTCTGTGGTAGAGATGCAAGGAGATGAAATGACCCAAATGACCTGGGAATTGATCAAAGAAAAACTAATTTTTCCCTACGTGGCCCTGTGGGTCTCCGTTGCTATGAGTTAAGTATAAAGAACCACAATGCCACCCATGACCAAGTCACCAAGGAGGCTGCAGGAGCTATAAAGAAGTACAGCACTGGCATCAGGTGGGTCACCGGCATCCCCAGTGAGAGCAGGGTCGAGGAGCTCAAGTCAAAACAAATGTGGAAGTTGCCAGGTGTTACCATCTTCAGGAAGCTAAGCTCTGTACAAATATCCCCCACCTTATGATCACAGGTCGTCATGCTTATGGGGATCAATATGGAGCAACTGCTTTTGTTGTTCCTGGGCCTGGGAAAGTAGATATAACCTACACACCAAGTGATGGGACCCAGGAGGGGACATAACCTCCAGCTGTAAACAGCATGGTGGTGTCACCACAGGGGTGCCCACTCACGATAAGTCAGTCGAAGACTTTGCACAGAGTTCCTTCCAAAGGGCTCTAAGGGTTGGCCTTTGTATATGAGTTCTGAAGAAATACGATGAATGTGTTGAGGACGTCTTTCAGGAGATACATGACAAGCAGTGTGAATCCTAGTCTGAAGGCCAGATCTTGTACAAGCACAGGCTCAGTCACGATATAGTGGTTCAAGGTATAAAGTCTGAGGGAGGCTTCATCAGGCCTGTAAACACGGCACTTGGAACATACAAGCAGATTGTTGCCCACGGTTACGGCTCCCTTGGCCTGATGACCAGGTGTGCTGGTTTGCCCAGATGTCAACACAGTAGAAGCAGAGGCTGCCCACAGGACTGTATCATGCCACTACGGAGTGCGCCAGAAGGGACAGGCAACCTCCACCGTTGCTTCCGTTTTTGCCCCTGCACCAGAGGCGGGGCCCACAGAACAAAGCTTGATAACAATACCAAGCTCACCCTCTTTGCAAAAACTCTGGAAGAAGTCTGCATCGAGGCCACTGAGGTTGGCTTCATGACCAAGGACTCTGCTGCTTGCATTAAAGGTTTATCCAATGTACAACGCTCTACTTGAATACACTTGAGTTCAAGGACAAACTTGAAGGGAAAACTAGTTCGGGCCAAGCTTTAAGGTCACACCTGGATTTAGAAGGAGGGGTCCACAGGTTTACTTTTGTGTGTGTGTGTAACACTTAAGGGTATAAAAACAAAATCAATCTTGTAATTTGTTTAGAAGCCAGAGTTGATCTTTCCTTTACAGCCTTTTTCTTTTCTTTTTTTGGGAAAGGGTCTCCCTATGTGTTCAGGCTGGCCTTGAACTCACTTTGTTGCCCAGGCTGGCCTCAAACTCTCAGAATTCTTACTGCCTCAGCCTCCCAAGTACTGGGATTACAAGTGTGCGCCACCACACCCAGCTTTATAGCCTTTTTCTTATACATACAGTTATTGCCACCTTCATGAACATGGTAGGGAACTTTTTTTTAAATTGTGTTTTGCCAGGCATGGTGGCACATACCTGTAATCCCAGCACTTGTAAGGCTGAGGCAGGAGGAGCATTGCGAACTCGAGACCAGCCTGGGCTACAAAGTGAGCTCAAGGCCAGCCTGAACTGCAGAGCGAGACCCTGTCTCAAAAAGACAAAAAAAAAAAAAAAATGTCTAGTAGCAGCCTAGGAATTCCTTTAGTATTCATTCCTGCTCATTGTCACTTTCATGTTCCGATATAAAGAGCAAAATCAAGAGAACTTGATAGGTTGCCTTTTCCCAGTAACCTCTGGGGACAATAGCCACAGTACTGTTCCCTAAAAGACATGTAAGGTAGACATTCGCTCTCTACCCTCCTGTCCATGCGCATGGGCACTAAGGACTTAGCGTTACAGATGTTCTCTAATGTGAGGTAGAGCTCGACCCCGAATTTGCACATGACTGGAACAGAGTCTGAGCGTAACTAAAGTGTTTAAGACCCTGCAGTCATTTTTCTAAAGAGCTTAATGAATGTGTCCAATATGCTGAATATTTTTGAGGCCCTTAGGGAGTTCAGCATCCAGAGTAAATACTGGCTGGAGGTTTGTCCTGTTTGTCTCTTCCTGTTCCAGGCCTGGCCTGAGTATTACACCACCCTAAACAGCATATTTCATCCACATGCAATAATGTAAGGTGCACCATTTTTGGACTTCTGTTGGCCTGTTTCCTTTCTTTTATATAAATGTGATTTCCCAGAAGTTAATGTTAAACACTATTTGAGTCCTGTTCTTCATCTGAACTGTAAATTTTAATTAACATTGTGTGCTAATCACTTAAAAAGGAAAAAAAAGAACTGCCATGACTGAGGCTGGCTCCCAGAGGGAACACACTCAGAATGGTTTTGCCATTTCTGCGAAAGCCCCTTCTCATTGCTGTACCAGCCCTGGACCCTCAACTGTCTCCGAAGCACAAACCCAAACTCCCCTCTCCTCTTGTGCAGCCCACTTCCTGCCCCAAAGTTGGTATCTCATCACTAGGTCACCACTCCCCACCCTGGCACTCTGCTCCCTCTTCCCAACAGTACACAAGGAGTCCTCAAGCCACACTAGTCCTAGTGGTGCGTGAGGCAGAAGGATCTCAAACTGGAGGCCAACCTGGGCTACATAGCAAGACGACCTGTCTCAAAAAACAACACATAGCCAGGCATGGTGGCACTCACCTATAATCGCAGAACTCAGGAAGCCGAGGCAGGAGAATTGCTGTGAATTCAAGGCCAGCTTGAATTAGAGAGCAAACCTTATCTCAAAAAACAAACAGCCATCATTGTGAGCTCCAGACCAGCCTGGGCTACAAAGTGAGTTCAAGCCCAGCATGAACTGCACATATGAGACCCTGTCTCAAAAAGACAAAAAAAAACAAAAAGAGGGGCTGGGGGTATAGCTCAGTGGCATAAGCGCTTGCCTGGCAAGCGCAAGGTCCTGAGTTCGATCCCCGGTACCGGAAAAAAAAAAAGTGGTATCACACTGTCTTGGTTACTTTTCCTCATTGCTGAGACAAAATACCCAACACCAAAATGAAGGAAAGAAAGGTTTATTTAGCTTACAGTTTGTGGAGGTTTCAGGCCATACTTGGCTGGTTCTGAGGCAGAGTGACACATGGCAGAGGACAAGCATTAATGGCAGCAGAGCACAGCAAAAAACAACCAGCAAAAAGGGAGGAATGGCTGCAAGCAGCCTCTTCTCTTCCCTTACATTGTAAACAGGCTACCCCCACCCGGGGGGTATGAACCTCTCACACAATCTCCATGCCCTCCTCTTCCACAGGCTCAGGATGTGTACAAAGTAAGCACCTTGGCTTCTTCCTGAGTCACTCAGCTAAACCTCTAGACTCCCCAAGTTGACACAAGTATCAACCATAACATTCCACCCCCTGTCAACTTGGCAGTCAGACACATTTCCTTAAACCAGTTTTCAGATACAAAGACATGCTTATATTAGAACCATAGTATTTTGCCCCCATACGAATGCAAATTAAACACTTCCAACATTCAATGGCACAAAATAAACAATACCATTCCAAAAGGCACAAACGGGGATACAGAGCATTGGGACCAAAGCAAGTCCAAAATCCAGTAGGGCTAACATTATGTCTTGTAATTCCACATGCAGCATCTGTAGCAGCATGTTTTACATTGTGAGCTCCAAAGGGCTTGCCTGAGTCCACCCCTATGGCACTTCTGGTGGGTACAGCCTCCATAGCTTCTCTCTTAGGCCCGCTTTGCTCCCTCCTTACAGCTTTCCTCAGGTGATCCACATTCCTGGCTTTTCTAAACTTCTGAGGTCTCCAGTGCACCTTTTGCTTCACACTCACAGCTTCACACACTGCCCTCTCAGGGGCACACTGCCTGGTCTCCCAGACCTTCTGAAACCTGGGTGGAAGCCTCTTCAACCTCAGAACTCTTACATTTTCCTTGCACCTAAAGCCAGGGCCACATGGATGATGCCAAGGTCTACTGCCATCTGGAGCAGTCGCCAAACTTTTCTCTCTCTTGGCCATAGGGATCGAGTGCCTGGATCACTGGGCACACTGAATCCAATTCTGAGGAGCAAATTCTCTATACCGCCTCCATTCTGGAACAGGAACCTGGTGCGGCCGCCGCTGCCATTCTGAAACATGGCACTCTTTGGCTTCCTTCTCAGCAATAGAGAGCTCCTCAGCCTTATCTTTGCAATCTGCAGTTTCACTGGAGCTTCCTTTCTGGCCAAACTCACAACATTTTAAATCATCCTGCTGGGCTCTTTGCTCTTGTCAGTCAATATAAATATGGCTAAAAGTTCCAACAAAAGCCATGCCACTGCCCCAACATTCAACTGCCTTGAAATTTCTTTTGCCATATTGATCAGTTCGCTGCCGCCCTTAATGTCAGTCTTAGGCAAAGTCTCTGGACACGAGCAAAACGCAGACAAACTTTTTGCCAAGCCATAACCTACATTATCTGGAGTCCAACAGCCAATGCAGTCCTTCCCAACAGAAACCTCTCGAACCTTGTCTTTACTGGCAGGATTTCCATCAGCCTTCTGGTCTTCGGAGCTCTGACCAGACATCTCCAACCCTTTCCAAACTCTTCCCACAAGCCATTTCCAAAGGCCCTTGAACCACATGGTCAGGTATGGTCACAGCAACCACCCCACTCTACTGGTACCAAATTCTGTCTTGGTTACTTTTCCTCGTTGCTGAGACAAAATACCTAACACCAAAATGAAGGAAAGAAAGGTTTATTTAGCTTACAGTTTGTGGAGGTTTCTGGCCATACTTGGCTGGTTCTGAGGCAGAGTGGCACATGGCAGAGGGCAAACATTCATGGCAGCAGAGCACAGCAAAAACAACCAGCAAAAAGGGGGGAATGGCTACAAGCAGCCTCTTCACTTCCCTTACATTGTAAACAGCCTACCCCCATGCAGGGGGCATGAACCTCTCACACAATCTCCATGCCCTCCTCTTCCACAGGCTCAGGATGTATACAAAGTATGCACCTTAGCTTCCTCCTGAGTCACTCAGCTAAACCTCTAGACTCCCTAAGTTGACACAATGTATCAACCATAACACACACCTCCAAAGACTAGATACCTCAGGAGTTCAAGGCCAACCTTGGCTACAGAGCAAGTTCAAGGACAGCCTGGAACATAGCAAAACTCTGTCTCAAAAGAAAAACGATCCCACCATTTGGGAGGCTGAGGCAGGATGATCAGAAGTCCAAGGCCTGGAGCACATAGTTCAAAGCAGACCTAAACTACATAGTAAATCCTGGCTCAAAAAAATTCCCCAAACTCAATTTCCTATAATCTGGGCATGGAGGCACATGCCTGTAATCCCAGCACCTGGGAGGCTGAGGCAGGAGGATTGTTGCAAGTTCAAGATCAGCCTGGGCTAGAAAGTGAGTTCAAGGCTAGCCTGAACTGCATAGCAAGACCCTGGCTCAAAAAGATGAACAAAAAATTTCCTCCTAGGAAGGAGACTCTGCACATGCCTCATCCTGAGCACCTTACCTTCTCCTAAAATTATATTCAGCTGGCTGGGGCCATCAGATGCTATCCAGCAAAATCCATTAAGCACCCAACCGCTTGTCTGACCATCCCTTTCCTTTACTGCTTTGTGCTAAGTTAGAGGTCAGCAAATGTTTTCTGTAAAGAACCAGATAGTAAGTATTTTGGGCTTTTGTACGCTACATGGTCTCTGCTGCGCTCCGCCCTGCCACTGCCTGGGAGTCGAACCATAGAAGCATCTTTAGCAGATGGACATCTGTGTGATCAGTAACACTTCATTCACGGACACAGATGGAACTGTATATCATTTTTGCATGTCACTAAATATTACCCAGCTGGGTGTGGTTGCACACACCTGTGACCCCCACACTCAGGAGGTAGAAATAACAACATGAGTTTGACGCCAGCCTGGGTTAAACTGACTTCAAGACCAGACTCTTTGAAAGGGGTGGGAGGAGCTACTGGGAAGATGGCGGAGTGGTGAACAGCAGAGGAACAGTCTGAGATTTGGTGCCCGGACACTGGAATACAGCAGTGTGAGGAAGAGAAGGAAGGAAGTGGGTCCCCAGGATCCAGCAAGGATCTGAAGCAAGAATTGAAGCCCATGGGGAGAGGAAGAGAGAGACTTCAGTGAAGGAGGCGGCAAGTGGTACTTTCTCCCTGAGCCCTGACTCACTGCATGGGAGGGGCAGCTTGAACATACAGACAAAAGGTGACTACTGGTGATCCCTGAGGCCTCCAAAGAGAAACGCACCCGTGGAACGGTAAGTGGCCACAGCACACTGCAGTGGCTGGTAAGTTATTCAGGTTCAGACGTCCCCCCAGAGGCTCGTTGTCCACTGGCTGTCTTGGAGAGAGGTCGACTAAGTTCAAAAGTAGAGCAGCTGCAGGCTGGCTCCATCTAGCAGCTCTCAGTGTCAGGGTGAGATGGACCCAAGTTCAAGCCAGGAGGAGGCACACAGGGTGTCACAGGCTGAACAGATCCGGTTCCAGCCTCACAGCCAGAAACCAGCCTGAACTTCCATGAAACTCACGGTGCAGGCTGGCTGGGATTAAGCAACATGGATCTGGGCTCTACCTGCCCGCTCTGTCCCCCAGTGACAGCAGAGACATGCCATGCCATGAGGTAGACATTTTTTGTTGTTTTTTTGTTTTATTTTGCTCTGTTTACTCTTTCTTGATTGTTCTTGTTTTTATGAGTGTGCACATTGTTTTGAGTATTGTTGTTGTTCTGTTTGTTCTTGTCTTTATTTCTTCCTTCTTTCTTCCCTTCCTGTCTTCTTCACCAGTTTCCCACAGTTCACATACTCTTCTTTTGCCCTCCAGCCTTACTTCTGATCTCTTCCTCTTCTGTTTCTCTATTTTTCCCACTAACTCCCTCTGAATTTTCTCCCCTGAGAGTAAAATCACCATATTGGGGATATATTTACTGTCTACAATTTTCTGGCTTATTTTAGACTTCATTATACAATTGCAAATATAGTTCATACAGTTAAAGTGACAAATTAATAGTTCCCATAGTTTGTCATTGTCAAGGCTGTGTTTGATGCTATGGTTATTGCTGATTGTACTACTGAAGCCAAAGTGACATAATTAGATTGATTAAGAGAGACAAACTCAATGTATAAACATTAAATAAATTGACAAACCCTTAGCCAACCTTATAAAAAAAAAAAGGAAAGACTCAAATCCATGCAATTAGGAATGAAAAGGGTGAAATCACAACCAATCCTGCAGAAACCCAGATGATCAATACTTACTTTGAGAAACTGTATTCTAACAAGATGGAAAACACAGAAGGAATGGACAGACAGATTCCTAGATACATATGAATTACCAAAGCTGAGTCAAGAAGATAGAAAACTTCTAACTAAGCCAGTGTTGGTGAATGACATTGAAGATGTGATTAAAAACCTACCAACAAAGAAAAGCCCAAATCCTGATGGAGTCACTGCTGAATTCTACAAGAAATTTAGAGAAGACCTAATGCCACTACTTCTCAAACTCTTTAATGAAGTTGAAAGAGAAGAGCAGTACTTCTAAATTCATTCCTGGGAGCAAGTACCACCCAGATACCAAAACCAAAGAAGGATCCAACCAAAAAAGAGAAGTACAGGGCAATCTCCCTAATAAATAGACCCCCCCCGAAAAAAAAACATAGACCCAAAAATCCTCAATAAGATAATAGCAGACAGAATGTGGCAAATTGATTATCAAGACTATTATACACCATGACCGAGTAGGATTCATCGCAGACATGCAGGGATGGTTCAACATATGCAAATCAATAAATGTAATGCACCATATTAACAGAGCCAAGGACAAAAACGATATGATCATCTCAGTAGACATGGAAAAAGCATTTGAAAAAGTCCAACACCCATTCATGATAAAATACCCTACAGAAAGCTGGACTAGGAAGTCTTTTTCATTTGAGAGGTGCAAATTAAAACAATGCTAAGATTCCTCCATCTCACTCCAGAAAAAATGACTGTTATCAACTAATCAACCAGTAATAAATGCTGGAGGGGCTATGGAGAAAAAGGAACCCTTCTCCACTGTGGGTGAAAGTGCAGACGAGTGCAACCACTGTGGAAATCAGTGTGGAGATTCCTCAAAAAACTAAAACTAGAGGTTCCATTTGACCCAGCTATTCCCCTTCTTGGTGTCTTCCTGAAAGAATTAGAAGCATACCACAGCAACATATGGACACTCGTGTTTATAGTGGTACAGTTTGTACCAGCTAAATCTTGAAAACAACGTCAATGCCCATCAACTAATGGATAAAGAAGATGTGGGGTTTTTTACATACAATGGAGTACTGCTCCTCCATACAGAAGGGTAAGCCTGAGACATTTCTAGGTAAATGGATGCATCTTGAGACCTTACTCTTAGGTAAAATAAAGGGGACACGTGTATAAATACGACGCTGTTTCTCTGGTGGGAGAAACTGGAACTGTAAATAAGGACCAAAATGTGTAATAGATTTTGGGAAAGGAAAAGAAAGTGTTCAGATGGGAAGGGGAACAAGGGGAGTGGGCAGGGAAAGGATGGAAGGGACAAGAAAAAGAGTAGAAGGAAAAAATGGAAACAAAGCTTTTTAAATGGGGAGGGGAGGAGGGGTTGAAGGGAGCGGGGTGTGGAGAAAAAAGAAGCAAGACGTGTTAGGTACAGATACAAATTCCCTGTGGTGAATGTGACCATTATTATATCTAAAATGTACCAATAAAAAAACTGTCAAAAAAACAAAGAAGACAAATTTAGTGGTTTAAAATGACATAGATTTGCCAGGCATGGTGGCACATGCCCACAATGTCAGCACTCAGGAGGCGGAGACAGGAAGACTGTAGCAAATGCAAGGCCAGCCTAGGCTACGTGGTGAGTTCAAGGTCAGCCTGAGTTACGTAATGAGACCCTGACTCAAAAGACAACAAAAAACAATACCAATCCAGGTGTGGTGGTGCACACCTGTAATCCCAGCACTCAGGTGGCTGAGGCAGGAGGATTACCCTGAGTTCAAGGCCAGCCTGGGCTACATACCAAAAAGAAGATATTTTCTGGGATGGGGATATAGCTCAGTGCAATAAGCGCCTGCCTGGCAAGCACAAGGTCCTGAGTCCAATCCCCAGTACTGCAAAACAAATTTTTTTTCTTAAAGAAGGATTTATTTAGCTCACAGTTTGTGGAGGTTTCAGTCCGTAATTGACTGGTTTCAGCACAGGGTGGTGTGGTAGCTGGGCAACCATTCATGGAGGCAGAAGATACCAAAAGCCCTGACTGATTTACATTTGGCTAAAATCAAGGCGTCTGCAGAGGTTGAAAGCTCTAGGAGAATCTCTTCTATGCCTTTTTTTTTTTTCTTCTTTATGAGACAGGGTCTCCTTGCGCCGGTACAGGCTGGCCTTGAGCTCACTTTGTACCCCAGACTGGTCTCAAACTCACAATGATCCTCCTGCCTCAGCCTCCCAAGTGCTGGGATTACAGGCGTGCACCAGCACTCCCAGCTTCTTCCACCCCTTTTCCTATCTGCATTTCTTGCTTGTGGCTCCATCCGCTGTCCTTAAAGTGTTTGTATCCAAAGTGAGGCACTATGGCACACACACCTGAAGTCCCAGTCATGCAGGAGGCTGAAGCAGGAGGATTAAGA
This sequence comes from Dinomys branickii, assembly GCA_004027595.1. Taxonomy (NCBI): domain Eukaryota; kingdom Metazoa; phylum Chordata; class Mammalia; order Rodentia; family Dinomyidae; genus Dinomys; species Dinomys branickii. Next base: position 12,525 of record PVLD010005182.1, read on the forward strand.
GTTCAAGGCCAGCCTGGCGTGGTGGTACACATCTGTTATCCCAGCATTTGGGAGTCTGAGGCAGGACAGGATCAGGCAGTTGATCACAAGTTTGAGATCACCCTGGGCTACAAAGTGAGTTTAAGGCTAGCCCCTGAACTATGTAGTGAGACCTCGTTTCAAAAAAAAAAAAAAAGAGTTCAAGGCCAGCCTGGGAAACTTACAAAGACCCCAGTCAGGAAGGAGAGAGAGGAGAGAGGACAGGAGGGCCCTGCTCCTACCTCTGCTCTCCTCACACTGCTGAGTCTCCCCTTTGCCCTTCCCGCTTCTTAAGATCTTGGACCCATCCAGATAACCCATAGTCATTTACCTGGAACAAACTCCTTTCCCTCACAGTGTCCTTCTTGTAAGGTCATTTAGTCATAGGTCCCAGAGAGCAGGGTATGAACATCTTAGGGGCATTATATTGTCTACTACGCTATGATTTCTTTTTTGGTTTTGTGAGGTTTTTTGTTTGTTTTCTAACTATACCATTCTTAGTTTCTAGGCCGTACAGAAAAGGGCAGTGGTTATCATATGGCCTGGCTACTCCACTCCTAGGTAAAGAGCTGAAAGTGGAGTGTCAAGTCACTGTACGCCTATGTTCATGGTAGTATTATTTACAATAGTCAAAAGCTGGACACAACCTAGTGTCCATCAGCAGATGAATGGACAAACACACTCTAGTATCCGTACAGTGGAACATTCTCCAACCATAAAAATAATGAAGCGCTGGCACATTCTACCGGGTCAGTGAATCTTAAAAAACAAGTGGAAAAGCCACACAGAAAAGGTCAGATATTGCAGTCTGGTTCTGTGAACTCTCCAGGAAAGGCAAATTGGTAGAAACACAGCAGACTGCTAGCGGCCGAGGGCCGGGGTTGTAGGGTTGAGTAGGACGGGTGGTAACGGACATAGGGTTTTTTAGGGGAAGACAAAAGTGTCCTAAGAATGACTGTGGTGATGCTTATGCAACGCTGTGTGCACACTAGAAACCAGGCAGGAACCCCTTAGTTCATCTGCGCTGATATTGTTTGGACAATTAAATGCCCGTATCTTGTACTCTGAGTAGCTAATTGTTTTTTGTCTTTTTGAGACAGGGTCTCATGATGCAGCTCAAGCTGGCCTTGAGCTCACTTTGTAGCCCAGGCTGGTCTCAAACTCACAATCCTCCTGCCTCTGCCTGCTGACTAAGTAACTAATTTAAAGATAACTATACACAATGCATTAACCATTGTTACCCTCCTATTGTCTTGAAATTTCGTTTCTTGTTTCTTTCCCTTTAAAATAAAAAAGCAAAAAATTAAAAAAAAAAAAACACCCCACTGCAGCATGTGCTTTAAGGAGGTCAACAATGTGGTATGTGAGTTCTGTGTAATAGAGCAGGTTTTGTTGCATTGTTTGTTTTTTGTGTTCTTGTGCTGGGGATTGAATGAACTCAGGGCTTTGGAAATGTGAAGTGCAGCATCTACACCTGAGCTATACTATGACCCCACCCTGTGCTATTTAAAAACAGTACTATAGGAGCTGGGGATATAGCTCAGTGGAATAAGCGCCTGCCTAGCAAGCGCAGGGTCCTGAGTTCAATCCCCAGTACCGCCAAAAAAAAAAAAAAAACAATAAAAACAGTACTATAGTCAGGCATGGTGAGGTGCACTTGCAATCCCAGCTTCTAGGGAGGTTGAGGCAAGGGGATCTAAAATTTGAGGCAAGCTTAAGCAACTTAGGAAGAACTTGTCTCAAAAAAATTGTTTGTAATTTTTTTATTAAAAAAAAAATTTTTCAGATAGTGTCTCATTATGTAATTCAGGCTGGCCTTGAACTCACTATGTAGCCCAGGCTGGCCTTTTACTCACATAAATCTTCCTGCCTCAGCTTCCCAAGTGTCAGGATTATAGGCATGCACCACCAGGCCTGGCTCAAACTAAAAGTTTTAAGGGTATTCACTTTCTGATGCTCCTTACTCCTCCAGAGTAGCTGTTTATCTTCTCTTTTTTCATCCTTTTCCAAATAAACTGTCTTAACAAAAATAAAAAATTTTAAATAATTTTTAAAGACCTGGAGGTATTTTGTAGTGGTAGCATGATTAGTATGCCTGAGCCCCTGGGCTAAATGCCCAGTACCTCCCCAACAAGACAGTTTTATTGACACTAAAGATGCCCAGAAGTCCAGAGGGACCAGAAAGCACAAGGATCAGCCAAGTAGTATGGTGCACAGCCATAATCCTAGCCTTCTGTGAGGCCGAGGCAGGAAGATAACAAATTCGAGCCTAACCTGGGTGACTTGGCAAGATCCTTTCTCAAAAAATGTTAAAAAAAGAAAAAAAAAGTACTGCCTGGGATGCAGCTCAGTATGAAAGCCCTGGCTTCCATCCCCGGCACTGCAAAAACTAAAAAAGCATATAGACCCATGTGGCTTCAAGGCTCCTTTCCTCAGGCAAAGTGGAACCGTCTGCACTGGCCTGGGGTCCTGGTTGCTTGAACGGTGCCATCCGCCCATCCTTCTCAACAGATGCTGTCCTCCCTCATCCAGGCTGGCTGGGCACTGCTGCTCTGGGAGATGTGGAATCCTAAGAACTCCAGTCAAAAGGAAAAGCTGGTGCAGAGTGCATGCATGTGTGTGTGCGCGCGCGCCAGTGGGCATATTGCTGGGGATCAATCCCAGGGCCTTGCACATACGAGGCAAGCACTCTACCACCATGCTACACCTCCGGCCACACTAGGGATTTTTACTCACCCTGCAAAAGCACATGTGTAGAGGCCAGGACAGATTTTTTTCATTTCTAAACTGTTACCCGACATTTCTAGACTATCATACACAAACAACGGATTAGTTTCCTTTTGCTGCAAAACAAATTTCCACAAATTTAGTGGCTTCGAACAACACCCATGTGCCAGTGTGTAGGTATCTCTGGACACTAGTAATGCTTTGCTTAGGGGCACACTTTATGTTGTGTGTCACAAAATATCATTTGTTCGACTTTTATGACTTCATGATCCAGGAGGTCAGAAATGCAGGCACAAGCCAGGTGTGTTGGCACATGACTGTAATCCCAGCACTCAGGAGGCTGAGGCAGGAGGATCATTTCAAGACCAGCCTGAGCTACAAAGTAAGCTCAAGGCCAGCCTGAATTGTATAGCGAGACCATCTCAAAAAGACAGACAGAAAGAAAGAGGGGAAGAGAAGGGAAAGAAAGGAAGAAAGAAAGAGGAAGAAAGGGAAGGAAGGAAGGAAGGAAGGAAGGAAGGAAGGAAGGAAGGAAGGAAGGAAAGGAGGAAGGAAAAGAAAAAAGAAAAAGAAAAAGGAAGGAAGAAATGCAGGCAGTGTGGCTGGGTTCTCTGCTCTGGGTCTCACGGGTGGAGATCTAAGGGTCAGCTAGGGCTGTTGTCCCACCCAGCTCAGGCTCCTCCTCCAGCTCACTGGTTCTCTGTAGAGCTCAGTTCCTTGTGGCTACAGGCCTGAGGTCTCCTGTCTCACTATTGGGGCATTATCAGCTCCCATTCTTAGATCCTTCCTCTGAGGTCCCCTCTATCTGAATGACATTTCTCACTGCAAGCCTCGTCCTTTTCTTTTCATTTTATTTATTATTTTGAGACTCACTATGAAGCCCAGACTGGCCTCCAACTCACAGCGATCTTCCTGCCTCAGCCTCCTTTGTGCTGGGGTCACAGGCATTTGCCATGTACCACCACGCCTGGCTCCAGCCTTCTGCTGCTTCAGCCCTCTGGCTTCTCTTCCATGGGAAGCTGGAGAAAAACCAGCTTACCCAGGGTTTGTGTAATTCAGTGGGACCCACAGGATAATAATCTATCCCAAGATCAACTGGTGCCAGGTGATATATCTGGGGTATAGTCACAGGTTCTACCCATGCTGAACAGGAAGGGATTGTACAAGGAGGGGGGGGATTGTGCTGCCACAGATGGAGGCAACACGAAGAAGACAGAAAGTTACAGGACTTTCTGAAGACATACAGAGAACTAGAAATGGTACCTAAACACAAATCTCTGGTCAACTTCACTGCTCTGCTGCCTTCTGCCCGCCCCACCCTGCGTTGCCAGGAGCTGTTTTGCCTCTGCGAGGCTCCTCTGCCTGCCACCCTGCCGTGGAGCCAGCTGACTATGAACTGAAACCTCTACAAACTGAGCCGAAATTAAAAAAAAAAAAAAACAGAAAAGAAGAGAAAACAAATTTATGTCCCCAAGCTGAGCTTGAGGCTTTTTCTTGTACACACGTGTTCCTGTTCTGAACCACATATGAGGAACCAGCGCCTGCTACGGGCTGAGAGTGGATACAGAGGTTTGAGCTAGGTGAAGACACACAAGCAAAGTCCTTGCCTGAGTTTGACAGAAACCTGCCGTTACAAGCCAACTCCCTGCTTGGGCAAGGGTGCTGAGTGCTTCCAGGAAGGCAGAATGTGAAGTCCGGTGTCGCTATTGAGGCTCAAAGCAAAGCCCAATATCCCCAGCGCACTTTCCTGTCCTACCCCAAGCACCCAGGAGATTTGGGGCAAGAAGGCTGGGATTCTCTGACCACTAGGGGGCGCCAGACACACATATTGCTTTGTGGGCTAGTTGCAGAGAATGCAGTCCGGGGAAACCAAGGCAATACTCGGGAGCGAGGCTCATTCCCGCACCCCCATCTTGACCCCGAAAGGCTTGAAGATCCAGGCGGTGCCCATCTTGAATGAAGGCCTGAAAGGGCCTGACCCCTAGATGCTCAGCCACGTATCTGATTCACTTTGCTCGTAAGCAAGCCCTGAGAGCAGGCAACTATAGACGGTTGGAGTCCACCGTGTCTTATCCCTTGTCCCCTGCCTTGGGGTGGGGGCTAGCGGGGCGTCTACCTTTCTCCCCCGTCCCCGGTCAACACCCCCTGCCTGTCCTCCCCCCCCCACCTTGGCAGCGTGCGGCTCCTCCTCCTCCACCCACACGCTGCTCCCACTGGGATTCTTCTACGGAAGCAATGCTGCTTCCCAGCGGATCCACAGGGCAGGCAGGTACATGGGCTGCAACCTGTCGGGGCCGCTTTATAAACACTGGGCTGGTAGCCATTGGGCTATTTCTGTTGCAGACACAAATGGTGGCTTTACCACTTCCTCAGCTGATTTTCTGTGAGGCAGCAGCGTGGACCAGGACCCCAAGAAGGTTTGTGGACATTGAAGGTGCTTTAAGAATTAGCAAAAAACGCCATGAGTGGTGGTGTACACCTGTGATCCCAGCACTCGGGAGGCTGAGGCAGGAGGATCAATATTAGTTTGAGGCCACTCTGGGCTACAAAGTGAGTTCAAGGCCAGCCTGAAGTGCATAGTGAAATCTTAAAAAAAAAAAAGCAGTAGTGACAGCACTCAGGAGGCTGAGACAGAAGGATCACTGTGAGCCTGCACTACATAGTGAGTTCAAACTGCATATCGAGATCCTATCTCAAAAAAAAAAATTAGCAATAAGGATCAGACCAGGGCTGGGAATATAGCTCAGTGGCATAAGCACCTGTCTGGCAAGCACAAGGTCCTGAGTTTGATTCCCAGTACCAAAAAAGAAGGATCAGACCAGAATTGGTTCCCAGCTGGGCTCTTCTGAGTAAAGAAAAACAAGAGGACAGAGCCTCAGACTTCTAATTAAGCAGTAACTCAGCCAAGAGGCCAAGGGTCAGATGAGGCCCACGAGAAAGCAGGTGAGTTAGGTGTGGTGGCACATGCGTTTAACCCCAGCACTCTGGTAGGCTGAGGCTGGAAGATCACAAATTTGAGTCCAGTTTGGGCAACTCAGCGATTTCGCAAGACGTTGCCTCAAAATTTAAAAAAATAAGTAAAAAAAGGGCTAAGGATGTAACTCACTATAAAATCCCTAGTACCGCTAAAAAAGAATAAGGAAAGGAAAGAAAGAGACAGAGAAGGGAAGGAGAAGAGAAAGAGAGGCGAAGGGAAGGCAGGGGAGGGGAGCAGGAGGGAACGTTTGGGTTCAGGAGAAAGGCAGGGAGCAGGAGGACACAGGAGAGCGCGCGGAGAGCACGGCTCCCTGTGCCCCCCGGCGGCGGCTGGCCTTGCCTGGAGTGCACAGAGGGAGCGGGGACCCAGGGCCTCACTCACGCTAGGATTTTGAGCCTTCTGCCACTGAACCGCATCCCCCCCCAAAAGAAACTGGAAAAGAAAGGCTGGGACTGGCCAAGCCAGGGGAAAGCCAGGGCTGCTCTCCTGAGAAACCTGACAGGACGGACGGGCGGGAGGGAGGGCGGGCGGCATGGTGGCGAGGCAGCCTGGAGCCCAGGAAGCCTCTCCCCGCAGGGAGGGCCAGGCAGAGGACAAGGGGCGGGGCTGCGGGGGCTGGACTTGATTCATCCTCACCGCAGCTCTGAGTTCCATGGTTGGACCCAAGGGGCTGGACTGTGACTGACACCTAGTGAGTGCCGCCCGGACCCCGGACCCCGGGAGCTGCTCCGGAGAACGGCCCCTGACCGGCCTCTGACTCAAGAACGCGCCTGGGGAAAAAAAAAGAAAAGAAAAAAGGGCTGGGGGTATAGCTCAGTGGCATAAGCGCCTGCTGGGCAAGTGCAAGGTCCTGAGTTCAATCCCCAGAGCCGGAAAAAAAAAAACAAAACACCCTCCTGGTCGGGATGGCCCAACCCTGGCCGCTGCCAGAAGAGTCTGGCTGGGTGTGGCAAGGGATATGGAGGGAGAACCAGGGCCATGCATGAAACGACAAGGTCAAGTAGAAGGTGCACAGAATCCATGCTCAGTGATCTGGGTCGGATGGAAGAACGGGTCTGTGTCTAGGGCGCAGGGAAGGCTGGGATTCGTCTCCGTAGACAGTCTCCACAGACAGAGAGGCGGGAGGAGCGCTGCAGCATGGGACGCGCGGACTGGGTGTTAGGGTGACTGCCCTCCCTGGAGCGCGTGCCTTCTGCCTCCGCCCTGTTCCTCTGCTGCTGTGGCTGCCAGCACATCAGGGGTTAATAGCTGCCTGGGGGACAGCAGCTGAGGAGATCCCTGCTGCCAGTAACTCAGCAGCTGAAATGTGAGAAGCGGGCGCCAGGGGCAGGGCTGGGAGCCGGGAGGAGCAAGAGTTTCCCTGGCAGGAGCCAGCGCTGGCTGCCCGGTCCTCCCTTCCTTGGCCCTGGGCCCTGCCGCTCCTACCTCAAGCCAGGGACTGTGATGCCCATGCAGGGTGGTCCATACTCATGGTCGCAGCCGCCCAGCAGCGGGTCCATGCCGCAGACGTGGGCACAGCAGCGGGCAGTGAACGGGAGCACAGGGACATGATTCAGAGCCCTCACCTCAGCCGAGCCTGGACGCCCTCATCTGAGTTACAACACAGCCGACCACTGCTCAGGGGCAGGGACAGATGTACCGCTGCCCAGGCCTGGTGTCAGCCCCTGAACAAGAGCCACAGACAGGCAGTGAGGACCAATGTGAGCGGCTCACCTTCGTTCTGAGTCAGTCTCTCTCCCACTGTGTGATTCGGTACTAGCAGTGTGACCCTTGGCTTACCGCAGAGCAAACAGGCACAGGGGGGTTCCAACACCAGCCTGAAGACCTCGCACGGCCAGGCAGTGGTGAACCTGATTTGCACCTGAGCTGCTGTGACTGACAGCCAGACTGGCATCCACAATGCTATAGAAAAGGTGGAGAAGCAAAGCTCAGTAGTGGGTGAGCACAGGTCTGCACGCCGAAACCAAGAGGGCAGGAAATGAAAGGCAGCCCTGGGCCAAAGGAAGCAGAGGACAAACCAACGGGCCGGTAGCATTTGGCTCCTCCATTCCGCGGGGCGGAGGGCTGGGAAGGGCAAAGCCTGGGTCCTAGAACTCAGGATGGTTCTCTGCAGCAGGAGGGACACCCTGAGGTGCAGCCCTGGGGCATTCACCTGGACAGGTCAGGGAGCTCCGAGGTTTGCAGGACCCTGCTGGAGTCAGTGATATCTTGCTGTGGCGCCACACTCTCAGAGGCTAAAAATGACCAGAAACACTTTCCTACGCACCACAGTCATTTAGAGCCAGACAATTCCAGTTCTACCTCCTTAGCCTAAAGCCATTGACCCGCCTGCTTGGAACCTGTCTCCAGAAGACTGGGTAGTGCAGATCTCACATTGTAGGCTGCTGTGAAGATAGAACAAGGTATTTATCGAAAAGCCCTTAAAGAGATCCAGGGTATAATTCTGTGCCATAGGGCAGGCCTAGCTTGTTTTTGTGTTTTTGAGCCAGGGTTTTATTATGCAGTTCAGGTTGGCCTAGAACTCACTTTGAAACTCAGGCTGACCTCGAACTTGCAGTGAACTTCCTGCCTCAGGCTCTGGGTCCCATACCTGTACATACACACTATTTATTTAGTTGTCTGTTTGTTTATAGACAGGTATGGCTATGTAGTTCAGGCTGGCCTCTAACTCGTGGCAATCCTCCTGCCTCAGCCTCCAGAATTCTAGGACTACAGGCATGAACTACCATGCCCGCCACACACCTTTAAAGATTGAAAACCACCTGGGGCCACCCATTTGAGGCCCCCTTTCAGCTCTCAGAAGCTATTCCTAGTCCCCATTCCTTTTTTTTTTTTTTTTTTTTTTTTGTCTTTCTGAGACAGGGTCTCGCTATTTCGTTCAGGCTGGCCTTGAGCTTACTTTGTAGCCCAAGCTGGTCTTGAACTCGCAATGACCCTCCTGCCTCAGCCTCCCGAGTGCTGGGATTACAGGCCTGTGCCACCATGTCTGGCCCCTTCCCCATTCTTAGTCCACACTTGTCTTTTTTTTTTTTTGGTCCTTTTGAGACATAATCTTGCTATGCAGTTCAGGCTGAACTTGAGCTCACTTTGCCCAGGCTGGTTAGGAACTTGGGCTTCTCTTAACCTCCATTGTGGCTGGGCGTGGTGTCACACACCTGTAACCTGTAAACTCAGCACTCCGGGAGGCTGAGGCAGGAAATTCACTGCAAGTTGGAGGTCAGCCTGAGCTACAAAGTGAGTTCAAGGCCAACCTGAATCTGCATAATGAAACCTTGTTTCAAAAAGACAAAAACAAAAAACCCAGAAAAGCCATCTGGCCGTGGAGGTGCACACCTGCTCTCCCAGGACTCTGGGAGGCTGAAGCAGGAGAACTGCAAGCTCCAGCCTGGCTGGAGCAGCCTAGTGAGACCCTATCTCAAAATAAAAAATAACAAAAGGGCTAAAGGGTTGAGTATTTAGTGCAGCGAAAAGGCCCTGGCTTTGATACCCCTCATTACCAAAAGTAACAAAGGAAAGGAGTACAGGGCCAGTCTATGCTACAAGGATGGTCTCTAGCAACAATAGCTAAAGTGAAAGATGCCAGTCACCAGTCACAACAGACCACGTATCTGCTTTGAAATGTCCAGGTAGGCAAATAAAGCTTCCATCAAAAGTAGAAAGCTGCCAGGGCCTGGCAGGAGTGGGGAGCGGGGCCAAGGGATGCACAGTTTCTTTCTGCAGCGGTGGAAATGTTCACTGATTGTACATGTTTACAAGGTAAATTTTATAAGTGAATTAATCTCAATTTTGTACACGCTACTCACACAGTGCTGGAGATGAAACCAGGTCCTCCTGTACACTAGATCCTAACACTGAACTACACCTGCAGCCCTCCCAAGTTTTTGTTTTGATTTGATTTATTATTTATTTGGGTACCAGGAATCAAGCTCAGGACCTTGTGCTTGCCAGTTGGGCGCTTGTGCCAAGCTGTCTCCCCACCCTTTGTTTGGCTGTTTTGAGACAAGTTCTCACTACACAGTTCAGATGAGCCTGAAGAAGCCCTTGAACTTGTGAACTTTTGGAAATCCTCCTCCCTGAGCCTCCCTGAGCCTCCTGGAGTGCTGGGATTACAGGTATGTGCCAGCACACCTGGCCCTGTTTTGTTTGTTTGTTTTGCAGTACTGGGGATTGAACTCAGGACCTTGAGTTTGCTAAGCAGGTGCTTATTCCACTGAGCTAAATCCCCAGCCCCTATGGCCTTATTTTTTTTTCCTATGTTTTTGTTTTTGAGGTAAGGTCTTTTTAATTTTTTTTTTTTTGTTATTTATTTATTTATTTATTTATTTTTTAAACTCTGTTTCAGACTTTTTTTTTTTTTGCGGTACTGGGGATCGAACTCAGGACCCTGCGCTTGGGCAAGCGCTTGTTCCACTGAGCTATATCCCCAGCCCTTGAGGTAAGGTCTTGCAGTGCAGTTCAGGCTGGGCTTAAACTCACTATGTAGCCCAAAATGGCCTCAAACCCTCGACGATCCTCCTACCTCAACCTTCTAAGTGCTGGATTACAGGAATGCACCACTGTACCCTGCTCTCTCATTTTTTTTAAAAAGCACTTAACAAACTCAGAAAATGTAGCTGTGTTATTACTAAGTTCTTCAACTTCGGGAGTTACTCACATAACAAGAGACCAAATGAACACATTAAAAAGATACTTGCGGGCATGGTTATGCATCTCAGCAATCCCAACACTCCCAACACTTGGCAAGGCTGAAGCAAGAGGGTCAAAAGTTTGAGCCCAGACTGGGCAACTTAGCAAGACCCGGTCTCAAAATGAAAATAAAAAGGACTGGAGGATAAAGCTCAGTGCAAAGCCGGGCATGGCGGCGCACGCCTGTAATCCCAGCACTCAAAGCTACAGCAGGAGGATCATTATGAGTTCCAGACCAGCCTGGACTACAAAGTGAGCTCAAGTTCAGCCTGAACTGCATAGCAAGACCCTGTCTCAAAAAGACCAAACAAACAAACAAACAAAAACAACCTCAGTGCAAAAGCCCTGGGTTCAATTCAATTCCTGGAAACATATACAGAAAGAGAGAAAGGAAAGGAAGGCAGGAAGGCAGGAAGAAAGAAAGAAACAAAGAAACAAAGAAAGAAAAGGAGGGAGGGAGGGAGGGAGGAAGGAAGGAAGGAAGGGAGGGAGGAAGGAAGGAAGGAAGGAAGGGAGGAAGGAAGGAAGGAAGGAAGGAAGAAAAAGAGCCAGGCGTGGTGGTACACTCCTGTAATCTCAGCACTCGGGAGGCTGAGGCAGGAGGATCACTGTGAGTTCGAGACCAGCCTGAGCTACAAAGTGAGCTCAAGGCCAGCCTGAACTACACAGCTAGACCCTGTCTCAAAAAGACAAAAAAAAGGGAGAGAGACAGAGTGAGGAAGGGAGGGAGGAAGGAAGGGAGGGAGGGAAGAAGGAAGGAAGGAAGGAAATCCAAAGGAGGGCAAAGCCAAGGACTGTCTGAGCATGTTCAGTGCACACAAGGTGTAGACAAGTGACCCACCGGTCACACAGGGAGTCCCTAACCACCATGTCAGCTGATACAGTGTTCCCATTAGGCTCCCAAGAGACTCACTGAACCCCCACGGCCAGCTTTGGTGACAAGAATAACCGCAGGTTTGAGTTTCTAGTCCAGGAAACTTCTCTGAGGAGGTGGGGTGAGAGCTCAGACCAGGAGAGTGTGCTGCCTGGGTGTGGTGCAGGGTGTGCCAGTACCCTTGCACCCAGGCAGTGAAGAGGGCTGCCAGAAAGGCACGCGGTGCGGGCAGGAGTGGGGGGTCCCTGAGCGCGGACTGGCACACTCGTTCTAACACTCCACTGCTCCCCAGCCAGTTCAGAAGGTGCTTTGTTTGCGAATTTCACAGGAACAGCAGAAAGCTCCAAGGAAGCCTGCCCTGCCCTCTGCTCTCTGCCCTCTGCTCTCCCCGAGGCTCCTGATTCTCCCAGGGCCTCCAAAAGACTGCTTGGACAGTGGATCTCCCCAAGATCCCTCAGGGCCTGGAGCAGCCTTCCTCTCTCTTCTCTAGGTGACCAGAAGGTCAAATCCGGTGCCCTTCAGTGTGAGATGGCCAGACATGCCCCTGTTGTGGCAGGGGACAGGCAGGGAGCACTCCCAGGCCTATGGTCCAGCTCCAGGTGGAGGTGCTGGGAGGCACCTCCAGCAGCAGGTCTCGGTGTGAGGGCCCCGCAGCTGAGACGCGCCTTGGGACTGGACTGTGCTCCTTCCACCTGCTCTGAGTCCCTCCTTCCCTGAGGCTCTCCAGGCCAGCCCTGCCCTAATGCTCTGCAGGGGGTAAATCAAACAGCACAAAACTCCCTAGAGATCAGAAAGGGGGCTGTGAGGCTGCTGCTGCGCGGGCGCACTCTCACACACACACACACACACACACACACACACACACATTGTCCTTACAGATCACACAGAACCTAGATCCAAGAGAAAGAATGAGACATTAATTAGTTACCACTGCTTGTGCCTCCTGATGCCTAAAAGAATCCTAGGAGATTCTAGAGATAAGAAAATGTGCTTCCGAGAGCTTATGGCAGAGACTTAACGAAAGGCGCATCCTACTAGGTAAAAGCCTGCAAAGCTGGCTCTGGCACAAGCCCCGGGAGCCAATCCTGGGAGAAAAGCAAGTAGGTTGGACAGTTACTGCTCTGTTAGGGACCACAACTCCCAGTTTCTCCTTGTGGCTCTCAGGTCTCAGTTCGGGGCTAGACCCATAGCGGTCCAGTCAGCTGCGTGGTGACTTCTTCAGGAATGACCCAAGAAACAACTCCTGCCAAAGAGAGACAAGCCCAGGATGCTGCTGGGACCCGTGGGAGAAGCAATCAGAGACACTGGGTCTCCCATTGGCCCAAGAGCAAAGGGAAAGGGGAGGGAAGTTGGCTGCAGATGCAGGCCAGTGCCCCAGGGATACTGCCGGAACCCTGGCCCCTTGTAATTAGTGAGCTGTTAAGTAACTGGTCTTTGAACCCAGGTCTGGCTGCTGAGCTCCAGTTCTTCCCTCTGCCCCAAGCTGTCCCGTTCAGGATCTGGTAGCTCAGGGGCTGGGTCAAGGCTGGGGCCTGGCTGGGGGGTGATAGTCCCTCTTAGCCGGTGGTAGAGTATTTCCATCCCTCTGTGTGACCTTCAAAGTTGGCATCTGCTTGCAGAAATCTGTCTCTCTTCTCCTGGAATTCAGCCTCCAGATGTTAGATCCAAGGCAGCAGCTGTGGCAGCGGTGCGGAGCTCCCCCCAGAATGAATCAGCCACATTCCAAGGTGCAAACACAGATGCCACGCCCTCAGCAGCCTGGGCCTGCCGACTTCCTCACCCGGCCCTGGCAGCCCTGTGCCCCCACCCCTCTCCTCTTCCCTGCCAGACAGGCTTTGGGCTTCCTTTTTTTTTTTTTTTTTTGCGGTACTGGGGATTGAACTCAGGACCTTGTGCTTGCCAGGCAGGCACTTATTCCACTGAGCTATATCCCCAGCCCTGGGCTTCCTTTCCAGAGACTTTCTGCTGGCACTGGAACACACAGAGAGAAAGCCACTGGGCGGGGACACCCTGAGCTGCTTGGCTGCTAACCACCCACCACCCCACCCCACCCTGCCCCGGGCACACACAACTTGTGCGGACCTCAACCTGGACTGGCTCCGGTGTGACACAACTGTGTCAATACTCACAGCCCATTCGGTTCGGCCGGCATTTATTGAGCGCCTACTACTAAAAGAACAAGACATAGACAAGCCCTGACCTCATGGAGCTGGGCTGAGCAAGAGTGTCCCACAAAGTCAAGTCCACAGACAGACAAGAGTTCCAAGTGTGAGAAGAGTTAGGGGAGGGATAAACAGTCTGAGACACAGGAAAAGATAACACAGGGAGGAGGACGGGGTGGGGAGGGGATACCCTATGAGCTGAGTTCTGAAGTTTGAAGAGAAACCTCCTCGTGCCTGTTAGTTTTTGGTGATCTTTCCATGGGAACCAGGAATGTCACCCAACACCTTTCTCCGAAGCGTTCAGCAAGTCCTTGAGTCCTCCGCTCTTGCCTTCCGCCCGTGTTCCAGTCTGGCTGCTTGTCATTGTCACCACTGTTGTTTTCTTTGAGACAGGGTCATACGTTGCACAGGCTGGCTTCCAACTCCTGGCTCAAGCTGTCCCCGCTTAACCTAAGTACTTAGAATTACAGGTGTGCACCCCTAAACCTTGCTTTCCCCCCCAGCACTGGGGTCTGAACCCAGGGCCTTGATACTAAGCTATAGCCTTTTTAAAAAATGTTTTATTTTGAGACAGGATTTCACTAAATTACTAAATTGCCCAGGCTGGGCTCGAACTTGTGATCCTCTTGCATTAGCCTCCCAGAGGACTAAGACTGTAGGCCTGTGACACAAATCCCAGCTTTGTTTTTGTTTCAAAAGCTTTCGGAGGGTGGGGGTCAAGGGGTATAGCTCAGCAGCATATAACTGCCTGCCTGGCAAGTGCAAGGTCCTGAGTTCAATTCCCAGTACCAAAAAAAAAAAAAAGTTTTAGGAGGCTTGGTGTAGTGGTGCACGCCTATAATTCTAGCACATAGGAGGCTGAGGCAGGAAGATTGTTGTGAGTTCGAGACCAGCCTGGGCTACAAAGGGAGCTCAAGGCCACCCTGAACTGCATAGCGAGATCCTGTCCAAACACACACACACACACACACACACACACACACACACACAAAACAAAAGAGAGCTCTAGGGAGGCGTGGCACACACACTAGAATTACAGTCTACATGTCAGCTGCTTCCAGCACATTCACAGTGTGGTACATCTACCACCACAGTCAACTGTGGAACATGTTCATCACTCTGAAAAGAAACTGCTCAGCAGTCAGTCACTCCCCATTCCCTGTGCCATCAGCCCCAGCAAACCTCTGATCTATTCGCTGCCTCTGTGGACTTCACTACTCTGGATATCTCCTTTTTTTTTTTTTTTAATTTTTTTGAAGGTACTGGGGATCGAACTCAGGACCCTGCGCTTGCTAGGCAGGCGCTTATTCCACTGAGCTATATCCCCAGCCCTTCTGGATATCTCCTATTAAAAACCCCACACACAGCACCTGATTCTTTGTGTCTAGCTTCTTATATTAAGCACAGTGTTTTCAAATTTTCTTCAGGCTGTAGTATGCATCAGTGCTTCATCCCTTTTTATAGCTGAATAATAGTCCATTATATGCAGAGGCCACAGTTTGTTTAGCCATTTATTAGATGATGGATGCCAAGTGCATACCTAGAATCCTAGCACTCAGGAGGCTGAGGCAGGAGAACTGCCCCAAGCTTAAGCCCAGCCTGGGCTACCTAGTGAGTTCCTGGCCAGCCTGGACTGCATAGTGAGAAAAAACAAAAGCATAGCAGATGTTGCTGCCCCATTGTAGTCCCATTTGCGGTATATGAGGGCTCCAATTCCTCCACATCCTTGGCAGTACTTGGGGTTTTCTTTGGGTGGGCAGGGGACGCTGGAGATTGAACTCAGGACCTCATGCATGTCGGGCAAGCTCTCAACCACAGAGCCACATCCCCAGCCCAACGCTTGTCTTCTCACTATAGCTGTCCTTGTGTGAAGTAGTATCTCACTGTGGTTCTGGCTTGCAGTTCACCACAATAACTACAGTGCTAAGGCCAGGTATCAATCGATCAAGGAAACTCTCAAGCCGGGCATGGTGGCGCACACCTGTAATCCCAGCACCCAGGAGGCTGAGGCAGGAGGATCATTGCTAGTTCAAGACCAGCCTGGGCTACAAAGTGAGCTCAAGGCCAGCCAGAACTGCCTAGCGAGACCCTATCTCAAAAAAGACCGAAGGAAAAAAGACCATATGGTGGCTTCCTCCACCTGCTCTCAGCCTGACCTGGGTGCTGGGGTACCTGACTGCAGCCCCCGCTACTCTAGACCACAGTGCCTGCAAAACTGTGCCAGTTTCCTCCTTGAGGGGGGGTCAAACCCAAATCCAGTGTGATGAGAGCTGGAGGTGGGAGCTCTGCTCTGTGCCCCAGGAGCAGAGAGAGAGAGGAAGAGCCTTGGGCAAACTCTTACACATCTGTACCCCACTAAAAGGGCAGCTGTATGTCCCCAGGGAGCAGGCACCCATGCATAGCTGTTGAACGAATGCATGAAGAGAAGGGAGAGAAAACCCTGAGAGGATGGCAGGATGGGGGCCAGGATGTTAGGTGCTTGGGCAGTTGAATGAGACAGTTTGGACTCGAATCCCCCCTGTGGCCTCAGAGCTGCAGGCCCTGGCTAGAACCCCTCCCGCTTCATTGAGCCCCCTCTCACCACTGGTCAAATGGACGCGAGAGTGCTGCTTCCCCTTCCCCGCAGAGGATTCTAAAGATCAAATGTGATAGGTAACACAGATAGAGCAGTATGATGTGCCAAGGACTTTTAGAGACCGGGTCACATAGTGTCGATTCTTAGAAAAGCCATAAGAAATAGCACATTTGTTCTTTTGTTTTTTGTTTTTGATTTTTTGGTACACGGAATCAAACTGAGGACCTTGAGCTCGCCAGGCAGGCACTTGTGCTGTTCAGCTATATCTCCCGCTCAGAAATAGCACATTTGAAAAACAAATAAAATAAAGATTTTTAAAAAGCCAGGTGTGATGGTGGCACACATCTGGAACCCTAACACTTAGAAGGCTGAGGCAGGAGGACCACTGCAAGTTTGAGGTCAGCCTGGACTACACAGTGAGTTCAAGGCCAGCCTGCACTGCATAGCGAGAGCCTGTCTAAAATAAAAACAACACAACACAACACAACACCAATAACAACCGCAAACCTGCCTGGCTTGGGGTGGGAAGCAGATCAGCAGATCTGAAAAGACCCTGAGACTACGAGCCTGGGGCTCCCGAACCTACCCTATCGGGGGCTTGGGCTGAGGGGTTGGGGCACAGGAAGATGAGATGGCCCTCTGATTTATCAGGGAAAGGCAAGCCCAAAGTGTGCTGCAGGAGGCCTGGCCCCTCAGATGCATCCCTTACGGATGGATGGCTCTTTCTTCTACCTGCACACAGCCTCAACAAAGACCACGCAGAACCCACCCTGCTGCGCCACTGGAGGAGCCGGGAGCGAGACTGGAATCAGGGTCTGTCTGGGAGTCCAGGGGAGGAGCCGGCCAGACTGAAAATGTAAGTGTAGTGTGCTCCAGCCATCAGGTAACTGTCAGGGATTCTCAGATGTGGTGGTAGGGGGTCCCTTGACCCTTGGTCTTTCCACTGAGCAAGAATGTCAAGCGGAAGAGGCTCCAGGATGGACTCTAAGGGTACCCGGTCTCAGAGGCCACTGGCAGGAGATGGGTGCAGCCCCCAGAGGTACTTAGGGGGCAAGAGACGCTACCTGCTGAGGGGGTCGTGGCTGAGAGGACATTGTGGTGTGAGGTACTGCGTCAGGGGCAGTTTAGGACAGCGCTGAAGGAAGAAAGCTAGCACGCAGCTCAGCGGGGAGTGGGTCACCCAGGGTAGCCTACTCTTCTGAGAAACTTGGCAGTGGAGGGAGTAGAGGGTTGGAGACAGGGCCATGGCTTGAGACATTTATTCTAAACAGAGAAGCTGGGCCATGACAGTGCTCCGTAGAGACTGGAATGCATTTACATTCAGTCATGGAAAACAATTACACACACAAGGTTCCCATCTCCAGCAGCTGCTGGAAGGCTCCAGACAGGGTTTCTTGTGGCTCCCTGGCTGGAAGATCCAGGACAATGACTTCCAAGGATTAATTAGAGGATCCCATTCATTGCAATAGCTTGGGGATCTGGCTAAAAATGCTGATTAAAAAAAAAAAAGTTGGAGGTGGTACTGTGCACCTGTAATCCCAGCACTCACGAGGCAAAGGCAGGAAGATCCCCTCAAGCTTGAAGCCAGTCTGAGCACACGGTGGAGTCAAGGCCAGCCTAGAATACATACCAAGGCCCCACCTCAAAAGTAAGTAAGTAAAACAGAACTGCTGATTCCTCGATTGCACTCCGGTTTTGTAGCATGGTGAGTCTGAACACCTACCATGTTCCCAAACTCCAAGCATTGCCCTACAGGGGAGGACTCTGTAAGGACTCAAGAGCCAGCTCCAAACATCTACACTACTCCAGGTGTGGTAGCACATGTATGTCTGTAATGCCAGCACTCTGGGAGGCTGAGGCAGGAGGATCACAAGTTTGAGCCCTGGGGCAACTTAGTGACTTAGTGAGATTCCCCCCCCTCAAAATTAAAAAAAAAATTAATTAATTAATGGCTGGCTGGGGCTGTAGCTTAGTGCAAAAGCCCTCGGTAGAATTCCAGTAACCTAGAGGGGGAAAAATTCAGAGTGACCATTTCCCAAGAGCTATTAACTCCCTCCACAAAGGAGTTTCCTGAGTCATACCATGGCTCGGGCACTCTGTGGCCACTCAGAATCTCTGCACCCTCTGCACTCCCCACTCACTGCCCATCTACTCAGTGCTGCAGCTCCAGCACCTCCAGGCCATGGCCAGGGTATGCAGAGGGGTCCCAGGCACTCAACATGACCAGCTGTAAGGCCACCCATCCCAGCCTTCCCAGGAAGAGGGCCCTGGCTGGCTGATACCCTGTGCCTACTACCTCACTTCAGACACAGAGGCCTGGGACAAAGCAGAGGATTGCGCGGCTGAAGAGCAGAAAGAGTAACTACTCCCTTGGTCATTATCAACCGTCATCCCTGCACCCCTGGACCAATATGGGCTGAGAAGGGTCTCTAGGTGAATTTCAGGTTTTATGCCTGGTGTGAGTTTGGACTTGAATTTCATCCCTGCTATTTTGTAGCTGTGTGCTCTTGGGAGAATCCCGTAACTTTTCTGAGCCTCTTTCTTAAATGGGCCTGATAATGACTGTCCCACCACTAACACACATTTGTTTTAGTTTTTGCCTGGGTGTGGTGGTGCACACCTGTGACCCCAGGCCTCGGGAGGCTGAGGCAGGAGGATTGCGGTGGGTTCAACGCCAGCCTGAACTACACAGTGAGTTCAAAGGCCAGCATAAATTACATAGGTAGACCCCGTCTTTTGAGATCACAGGCGTGCACCATGACAAACGGTCACCTATGTCAGGGTCTCATGTAACAACCCAGCTCCCCAGAAACAGTCCTGGGTGCTGCTCCCATTCTGGCCGTGTGTCATACTACAGCCTAAAGGCCAGGACAGGGAGCTTTACTAGGATTGCAAAAGGGTAAATTCTATTTTGTTCTGTTTTGTTTTTTTTTTCAGACAGGGTCTCCCTATGCATTTCAGGCTGATCTTAAGCTCACTTTGTAGCCCAGGCTGGTCTCGAACTCACAAGGATCCTCCTGCCTCAGCCTCCCAAGTGCTGGGATTACAGGCATGTGCCTTGCCACGAAAGGGTAAATTCTAGAAGATACACCATCCCTGTCCTCTTTGGTGACCTCAGACCTTCCATGCCTCAGGCCCAGAGGCCTAGAGGCCCAGACTAATCTTTGCTGGAGCAAGAAAGCACTTTGTCCCGTTTTCCCTGCTGAGAGTGGTCATCAGCACAGTGCCCAAACCGGCAAGGCCAAGGCCCCTTCCACCTCCAGGGAGCAGGCATGGAGTCCATGTGCTTTCATCTCTCCAGCCTGGGGGGGGCTGGCCAGGGGCTTCTGCCTGTCCACAGTCCCTGGTGCAGGTGCTTGGCCACACAAGCTCCCCACCACCCCTCCCTTCTCCCACCTCCCTCCCAGGGACACTTGTGCCTGCTCCTGAGCCTGGAGGGTTTACAAGTGCTTCCCAGACAACAAAAGCATCTCCCAGAGACAGGCAGCTGCAAGAGCTCTGTCCACCCTTATTCTGCACACCGATCTCTGAACCCCAATTGCAGGGTGCTCACTATTGCCAGCAGCTCCCACCCTTCCTAACCCGCCCATCCCTCCCTCTGTGGGTCCACTTCTGGCCCCATCTCCAGCACTTATGGAAGAAAGAGATAGCCCAGGGTGGGCGTAGTGGTGCACACCTGTAATCCCAGCACTTGGGAGGCTGAGGCAGGAGGATCCTTGTGAGTTCAAGGCCAGCCTGGGCTACCAAGTGAGCTCAAGATCACCCTGAACTGTATAGTGACACTGTCTCAAACAGACAAAAATAAATAAACAATTACAAGGAAAGAGAAGCCCAGCACGGAAGACCTGTCCTGGTCAAGGGTACTACCCACGTGTTTCCGACAGTAACGTCTCACGTGTCCCATGCTGGTCTGAGCACTTCCAACCTGTGTGACTTTGGTTAAGTTATCTAACCCACCGAGCCTGATTTTCCAAATAACGCAGTGCCCACCTGCAGCTGCACTGATGAAATTAAAAACACGTGTACAGCATTTGCTCGTTACTTGACAGCCGCTCAGCACTGAGCCGGTACCATCACTGTGCACCACTTCTAGTCTGCGGCGTTTCTTCTCCGCTGCTGCCACTCTGGCCTCCTCGACCTGGAACGCCAGCCCTTTCCTTCTGGAATGTTCTCTCCTTAGAGCTCTGTGTGGTTTGTTCCCGTACTTCCTTCAGGTCTGGGCTCAGACGGCCTGTAGCGGCCCCCTCTCCTGCTTATGTCCTGCCCGTAGCCCTCATCTGGAAGCCTGTGCCTTTTATTTATTTGTGTGCTTGTTTATGTGTATGCGGTGCTGGAGATCAAGGCAAGAGTTCTACCGCTGAGCCACATCAGCCCACCTATGCCTCTTATGGATCAGTCCCGCTGGTGGCTTCTGGCGCCTGGAACACAAGCCCCGTGAGGCCAGGCCGTTTTACTTCTCACTCCGGCGCCAGCCGCCAGGAATGGAGGACTGAGAGCACGCCTGGAAGCCAGCACGCCGGGAGCTGGAGGTTGCGGGAAGCTGGACAAAGCGCGGCCACGCCCGCCGGGCAGTTGCAGCTCGCACCCGCAAGGTCACGTCCGGGGCGCGCCGGCCGGAAGGAGGCCCACAGCGAGGCGGAGAGGCGGGGCGTCCTGGCCAGGCCACGTCCCTCCTGCCGTAGCTCGCGGCGGAGGCGGAGCCAGCCGGGTGGGACCGCCTTGCACTTCCGCTCCCCCCCCCCGCTTATTCATATTCATAAAGCGGGTATGGGGCAGGGCCCGGTTAGTCCGCGGCGCCCCGCCCCCGGGATCCCGCCCTAGCGGAGGCTCGGGCCCCAGTGGGGCGCCCCCGGCTTCCGCCTTGGGGAGGGAGTTTCCACTTGGTAAAGACTCAAAAATGTGTCGCTTGCTCCGCCGCCCCTTCGTCCCTGCCCAGTGGGGGGAGTCTCCCTTGGAAGGCAGGAGGGGGGGGCCGGCTTCTCCCCCGGCTTGTCCATCGGGACGTGGGACTGGCCCTGGGGACTGAACCCAGTTCTAATTAACTGAGCGCATATTCCATGTCAAGCATTGTGGCCTTTATACGAACTGTATCTTACAAGCCTGAAGTACGTGCAGTAATATCATCCAGAAGTTCAGAGTTCAGTGACTTCACTATGATCATACAGTTGACCTCGGATTTTTCTCTTCTTTTTTTGTCATTTTGAGACAGGGTCTCACTATGCAGTTCAGGCTGGTCTCAAACTCGCAAAGATCCTCCTGCCTCAGCCTCCCCAGTGCTGAAATTACAGGCGTGAGCTGCAACGCCCAGCTGTTTTTCTTTCCTTGTTTCTTTCTTTTTCTTTTTTTTCTTGAGATGGTTTCGGCATGTAGCTCAGGCTGGCCTTGAACTCACTATGTAACCTAAGATGACCTCCAACTCTCGGTGATCCTTCTGCCTCAGCCTCCTGATTGCTGGGATTACAAGTGTGCACCACTGTGCCCAGCAACCTCTGCTTTTTTTTTCTGGAACCAAGAATCAAACTGAGGACTTTGCGCTTGCCAAGCAGGCGCTGTGCTGCTGAGCTATACCCCTAGCCCAACCTCGGCTTTTTCTCAGGGGGCTGGTGCTAGTACTCCACAAAGTCTCAAGAAATGGGGCTTGCTTAAGGCCCTTGAATCTTGCTGGTGTGGCTGGTAGAAGGAAGAAACTACATACCAGGGAAGACCAAAGCATGAAGGCAGGACAGGCTGGGTAGTGCAAAATGACCCCTCCCCCCAGCAGATCACTCAGTCCAGTTCAGGCCCTTCCATGTGTCAGCCCTGTGTGACTGCAGTTTGTGTGGCCACAAAGTCCTCCTGATGAAGAAGTCCAGGGACAACACATCCACATGTGGGATGGATGTCACTCTCCCTCCAAGCCTGGAACCCCCATCGATGCCTTGGCATCTGGGGTCCAGTCTCCAGACTTCTAAAAGCTGAGCATTCCAGACTCCTTACAACCATGTCTTGCCGATCAGGTGAGACTCAAGAACTGCAAGCCTCTGTGAGCAGCTGATGTTGCATGGTGTATGCCAGGCCCAGCATGGTCCTTCTGTTTTTCTGGTTTTGGGGTGATTTTTTGTCTTGTCTTTTTGAGACAGGGTCTTGCTATGCAGTTCAGGCTAGCCTTGAGCTCACTTTGTAGCCTAGTCTGGTCTTGAACTTGCAACAATCCTCCTGCCTCAGCCTCCTGAGTGCTGGGATTACATACATAGCCATTGTACCCGGCTAGTAGTGAAAGCCTTTTCTAAGCACTTAAGTGCTAAGCCTGACGTGGCCCCCATGATAGGTGCCATGGAGACTGCCATTTTACAGAGAGAAATTGAGGGTCAGAAAGGTCAAAGCACTTCACCAAGATCAACTGTCAAAGTTAAAGACATGCCACTAGTTATCCATCCTGGTTCCTATCATCTCTCCTATGTCTGTCACACAGGCCTAAGGTTAATTTCTTTATGGTTTATACATTTCACGCTCAGTTCAGATTCCAAAAAGATAGGAATTGCCTCAAAACCTGATTTCCTGCCAGCCCTAATGCTGTGTGTTAATGAAGAGCCATTCACTAAACTCCTCCACTGTGCAGAGCGCCACTCTGCAGGGAACATGTGTGTGAGGAGTGAACCACATTCCCTCTAGGTACTGACAAGTGAAGGGACCCCACTCCACCTAGAGGTCTCTTTGAAGGCACAGATGGAGCCCGATGTGGTGGTGCACAGCCTGTAATCCTAGCACTTCAGAGGCTGAGACAAGAGGAGCTCCATGGGTTTGAGGCCAGGTTGGGCTACATAGGGAGATCCTGTTTCAAATTTTAAAAATAAAAAAAAGGAGGGGACTAGGGATGTAATCCACATCGAGCTACTACCTGTAACCCTCCTGCAGTAGCCTCCTGTGCACCAGGATTACAGGCATGTGCCACCGCACCTGGCCCTTTTTTTTTCTTCTTCTTTTTCTTTTTTTTTTTGGAGGGGTAGGCTGCTAATTAAACTGAGTTAAATCCCTAGCCCTTCTTAAATTTTTGATTGTGACAGGGTCTTAATATATAGTTCAGGCTGGTCTTGAACTGTGTAGCCCAGGCTGGCTTCCAATTCACAGTGATACTCTTACCTCAGCTTCCCATTATTGAGATTACAATTACATAATATTGTAATTGTAATGGGCCATTACTAGTCATTTTCATTATATTCCTTTTTTTTTTTCATTTTCATTATATTCCTATCTGCAGAGGTGGGAATTGAGGCACAAAGGAATTAACATAATCAAGGTTTTACAAACTAGAACTGCCAGGTGTGGTGGCATACATCTGTAATCCGAGCACTCCTGAGGCTGAGACAGGAGGATCGCCATGAGTTTGAGGCCAGCCTGGGCTACAGTGTGTGTGTGTGTCAGTTCCACACATTAAGAGTTTTTTCATCACTCTTACTAGTTTTGTGGGAGCTGAACAGTCAAACTTAGGAGTTTTCTGTAGACTAATGGGACATAAACCGGGTCCTGGGCTGGGTGTGACATCCAGAAGTGATTGCTAACATCTATCTTTACAACTGGGCAGAGGATATAGCTCAGTGGCACGGTGCCTGCCTGGCAAGTGTGAGGCCCTGAGTTCAAGTTCCAGAATAAAACAAAAAACCCAACAACTGCCTCAGAAAGGAGGGTGCCACTCTTCACTATGCCAATGCAGGATGGGGGGTGGTGAGGATCCTGGAGTTCTCCCTCAGAGTAACATGCTGAAACAATGACCTCCAACAAAGGCCCTCCAGGGAGTCTTTCTTTTCTTTTTTCTTTTTTCTTTTTTTTTTTTGAGACAGGGGCTGGCTGTTAAGTGCAGGCTGGCCTTGAGGTTACTTTCTGGCCCAGGCTGGTCTTCAACTTGTAGTAGATGCCCCACCAAGCCCGGCTTTAATTTAATTTAATTTAATTTAATTATTATTGGTTTATCTTTAGGTATGTGGTGCTGGGGATCGAATTCAGGGCATTGTGCATGTAAGGCAAGGGCTCCACTACAGAGCCACATCCCCAACCCCCTGGGCTTTAATTTTTTGAGACAGACCATGTCTCTCTTGAGACTTGCTGTGTAGACCAGGTTGGCCTGGAACTCAGGATCTTCCTGCTACCATCCCAGGCTCAGGTTTCAGTTGCTTATAGCGAAGCTTCCCCCTGCGGGGGTTGTTGGCCCTTTGTGTTCGCTACTGCATAGTGCCCATCATCCTGCAAGTTTTGCTGGTGCTGGGCTCTGAACCAGGGTCTTGAACGTACTCAGCATGTGCTCTACCACTGAACTACACCCACAGCCCCTCGATATGTACTTTTGCTAGCAGATTTAAAGTAACTAGCCATCTAGATACGTTTTTACAGATGCACTTCGATTCTTCCTGGCTGCAACTCTGCAGGCTGAGCTTCTGACATTGAGGGGGGTCTGGCGCAGGGCTGAATTGAAGCGATTCTCGACGCCAGGAGGGGGCGCTCTGTGACCCTCAGCCTCTGGCTCCTGACGCCAGGCTACTTGGCTGACCCAAAGAATCGGCCCTTCACAGACCCCTCCTGGCAGCTGCAGGTCCCGAAGCTGGCCTCCCCTGCTCACCCCCAAGGCCCATCTGCCGGCTAATGTTTAACCCAGCCACTCTCCACTTACTCTCGGAAAATCGGGGTGGGGAGGTCAATTCCAAAGAGCCCCTCAAGGCTTCTGCTCTGGATAAATGTGTATTCTTCAATTTCTTACCAGCGTCAGCCAACACAGCCTAAGTACCTACTAGGTGTTTTATATGTTCATCACATCATGAACACCTATTATGTGCCCACCTGGGCGCCAGGTCAGACACAGATCCCAAGCGCCGCGCCTAGTGCCGGGGATGACGTGTAATCAAGACACACGTGCTTCAGGCTCTGGCGGCAGAACATTAATCACAAAAAACGAAGAGAGAATTTTAACGGGAGTCGGTCGCCTCACCTATAAGGGATGCTGACTCTAAAGCGCCTTTTCTTCTCTTAAGCTTCTCAAGGCCAACTGGAGAGGAGTTGGCCAGCAGCAAGAGAGCTGATTTTGAGCCACGATTTGCCACCAGACAGCAGAACCAGACAGAAGAGCGGCGAGAAGACATTGGGCGGGGGCTGAGGGTTAGCCCAAACAAAACACTCAACAACGCGAATCCGAGGTTCAGCACGAGGCAGGGTGCAGCGCTGCCGCCCGGCGCAGGCTTTCTCCCTCGCGTGCGTTCACTCTTTGCACCTAACTAACCTGGAGCAAGCGCTGGGTGCAGAGGGTCTTGGTGAAATCGAGGACCCCGGTACTGCTCCGACTTGGGGGTGGGGGCTGGTGGTCTCAGCTACTGACACCAAGACGACGGAAGCTCGGATTGCTCCAAGCCAGGTCTCTTGCCTATTCCATTTCAAGGGAAACCGAGGCCAAAGACTAGGCAGGGACGAGCCCGGCGTTGCAAGGGCGCGAAAGGCTGAGTCCGACCTCGAACCCGCCGGGAGTCGGGAAAGGCCTCCTCTACCCGCGTGTTCCTGGAACTGGGTTGGGCGAGGAAATCGGGGCCTGCGGAGAAGCATTCCGGCTGCCATCCCCCGCTGCTTGAGGCCGCGGGGGGCCTGGCCAAGGTGACCCTGCAGAAGGAGAGGGTCCTCGCCCTCTCGGCCGCGGCAGCCTCCTCCATCTTCCCCGTCCGCGGGGCTTCTCTGGAGGACCCACGCGCCCGCCCCCTTCCAGGCTACCCCCCGAGGGCGGGATATTTCGTGCTCCTGTCCGCCGCCCCAGGCCACCTCTGGGCCGCGTCCTAGCGCTGCCCTCCGGCAGGGGGTGGAGCCGTGGGGGAGTCGAGGGGGAGGCGCGCGTCCCGGTTGGGGCTCCTTCCCTCGCCCTGCCTCCCGATGCCCGCTCCAGGGCCGTCTTCTTTTCCTCCCTTCCTCCCTCCCGGGCCAGCCGGCGCCCCCTCCCCCCGGCGCGCTCGCCCCGCCTGGCAGCTGGCGCCCGGGCCCTGAGGCCGCGGCGGCGCGAGGGGTTTGCGAGGAGGGAGGGCGCGAGCGAGCACGCAAGGGAGGGAAGGAGGGAGAGAGGGAGGCGAGGAGGCCACCCCCCGCGCCCCTCCTCCTCGCCCTCCTCCGCGGCCGCGGGTCCCTCCTCTCGCCTCCTCCCTCCCTCCAAGACATCCCCGCACGGCCGGGCCCCCGCGGCCACCTTCCCTGCCCGAGCTGCAGATGTGGCGGCGCGGCCGGGCGCCGGGCGGCAGTGCCAGGGGACCCCGCGCCCCGTGAGCCCAGAGCCCGGCCCCCGCCCGCCCCGCCCCCGCGCGCCCCGCCGCCCCCAGACCGCTGGAGCCCGCAGCCGGGGCCGCACTGCCCCCGCCGCCGAGGTAGGAAACCTTCGGGTATCGCGCCGTGGGGACCTGAACCGGACGGGTGGGGGTCTCGCCTGCCGCGCCGTGTTGCAGGGCTTGAGGGTCGCCTCCGCCTCCCGCGTCCGCGCCTCGCCCCGGGCCATTGTGAGCCCTTGCCGAGGCCCCTGCGTTCGCTTGCTCGCTGGCTCGCGCGCTCCCTCCCTCGCCGGCTCCCTGGCCGGGTCCCCCAATGTCTCGGTCTTTCTCCTCCCTCTTTCCCTTCCTTCGTCCGGAGGCCGGGCCGAGCCGCGGCCGGGCCCGGGGCGGGCGCAAACTTGAGCGGGGAAGTTGGGCGGCTGCGGTGGGGGCGCGCTGCGAGGTGAGAGGGGGCCACCCTGCGCCTGAGCACGAAGTTGTCTGGGGCAGCTGGGCAACCCCCCCCCACGGCTGCGCCCGGGCTGTTTCTAAAGAAGGGGCTTGGAAGGTGCTCTCTTGTCTCCCAGCGTCTCCCTCCCGGTGCCCCTCGAATGTCTGTGGGAGGGCCCGGAGGGGGTAGTCCCTGGGGGGTCAGCAGCACTGGGAGCTTGGTGTTCTCCTGCCCTCTGGGAGGAAGCAGGTCAACGGTCTGGCGCGGTGGAGGTGGAGAAGGCAGGGGTATCAAAAGGTGCCTGAGGTGGGTCTGCAAGGGAAGAGGCAGGTGCATCCCTCCCTCCCCCCAGGGAGACGCCTGAGTCTGCTTTGCGCCGGCCCCCAGGGATGGGGCCGGAATCCAGGCTGGCACCTGGAGACCTTGGCATACTGCCCTGCCCAGCAGGGTACTCAGGCCACAGCAGGGCAGCATGCCGCCTGTCTGCCTGTCCAGGAGGGCCCGCCCAGCCGGGCCAGAGGGTGGCTGGGAAGCAATGGCTGCGGGGAGCTGCCCAGCCCTGCCCCAGGGCCTGGGAAGCTGGAAAGGATACTGGGAGGAGCCCTGGGCCCCCAGCCATCAACAGCCCAGGATCTTGGCTCTGGAGGGAATGCTTGACACTGAGGGGACAGCCAGCTCGGCCGGGGACCTGGCCAAGGCCTGGGCTCCCGCGGGTCTTGGTCTGGGCAGGGTCTGATCTGTGGTTCTCTGCGTCAGGCACCCTGAGTTGTCAGTAGCCATCCTGCTGTTCTGCCACTCTGGAGGGAAGGTGCAGCGGGCAGCCCAGGACGCTGTGTTCTTGAGGGCCTCCCAAAGCCTCCAGGCTTAAGGAATGAGAAAGTGGCCCCCTGTGTGCTCACTCATCCACCCCTGCCCAGGCCCCACCGCAGTGCCACAGTACCACAGCTGTCCCAGGCCGGCCCGCACACCCAGGTGACCTCGAAGCCCTCGCTCTCTGCTCCTTCTCCCCTCTGAGCCCAGGCTGCGCCTCTCTGCTGGCCCTGACCCACTCTGGAGGAGGGGCTGCACCTGGGGGCCCCGTTTCTCAATCCACATCCAGTTCTACTTGACCCTTCCTGCAGCCAGCCAAGCAAGGGGCAGCGTCGAGGTTGGGCTGTTGGTTTGGGGACGGAGACCCCTTGGAAGGAGCCTTGTTTTCCTTGGCTTTCCCCCTCCCCCTCCTTTCCGGAGCTGCCATTAGTGCTGACCCCATGTGCCTGCCCGCCCTTCCCCGTCTGTGACCTTTGACCTTTGGTGTTAAATCCCTCCAGCTGGGGCTCTTTGGCCCCTGAGTGACCCTGGTCCAGGTCCCCTGGGGTCCTCCCTGCTCCTGGCTCTCTTTTTGGGACACCTGCCAGCCCCTCCCTCATTGATAGGGAGGGGGTATCCTGGGAAGCCAGACAGTGAGTCACCTCAGTTCCAGGCACCACTGCTTTTGGGGTCAGTGGCTTTAGAGATGTGCTGGAGCCAGGCCACAGCCTGTAGGGTGAGTGGGAAAAGGCTCTGGCCTGGAAGTCTGATGTCCTGGGTTCGAGTCTTGGTGCCAACACCAATGGCCAATCTCCTCTCTCCTGGTCACAGTGTCCTCATCTACAAAACCAACGGGTCAGACAAGGTGAACTTGCTGAGCTCTGAGTCCAGAACAATACTGGGCAGCGGGTGGGAGAAGAGGAGAGAGGGTAAACCCAGAATGCCGACTTTCAATTACCCGTGGGTGGAGGCCGAATGAATAACTGGATGCCATGGACAGCTCAAAACCTCATGTTAAACAATCATGTGACTTTAGTGCCCCCAAAGCGTTTGTTTCCAAAAAGCCCAGCATAAACCGGTAGCCACAGCCATCTCTTCTGCCTGAGCTTCCCTTGCAGGTCCACAGGTTGAACTGGTCTGCTTGAAGACAAAGGCCCACGCCAACCCCCTCTTTAGGGCCCAGAGGGGGGCTGCACCCCACTGCAGAGGCCGGAAGATTCCTTCCACCCTTCTGTTGGCTTGGCTGTGGCCCCAGGCCATGGGAGGGTCTTCCGGCCGCTTAATCCTTGGGGGCACTGAGCTGTGGTATGGAAGCAGGGTTGTGTCTTCCCCATATTTCCCCATGTGCATTTCCATTTACCCACTGGACTTGCCTGGACTCTGAATCTTGTACTTGGGAGAGGGAATACAACTAGCACTAGACAGTTTGGGACAACCCCAGGATGGGGGAGTCCGCAGCAGCTGTCACTGGGGGGCCAGATGTTGAGGCTGGGGCAGGCCTACCCCTGAGGATGTGTCTGCAGTGGGGCTCTTTGCAAGGCCTGCTGGGGGCTGGGAGCTGGGGGGGGGCTGCTGCTATTCCTGGCCTGCTCCTGGAGCCCCACATGCCCTTACAGCTTCCTGTATTCCAGGGAAGGCCAAGGCAGCCCCTTACCCACGTGGGAAATTTAAGATTCCAGAGAAGCCCTGAGCTGGGGGGGGGGTGCAGAGCCCCGCCTTTCCTCAGGTTGCAGGAAGCACCCTTGAATCCCTCCTCTACTCAGGTTATGGTTGTGTTTCACAGCAGAGGACTGAAGCCAGAGAGATCCCTTTGAAGGTACTGGGGGGGGGTCCTCCCTTTACCCAGCTAAGCACCTCAGGAATGGGAGTCTGCACTGAGAAATGAAGGACCCTCCTTCAATTGGTGAGTTGTCTCTGGAGGCAGCTGGAAAGATACAGCTTCACTCTGTTACCTTCTCTCCCAGGGCCTGTGAAGGGTCCTTGGAGATGGGCTGAGGCTCTGATTTGTGCCTGGGGATTCACCTAGTGGAGGACTCCAGGGCTAGCTGGGGGGTGGTACACCAAGCCCTGTAGTAGCCTGCTGCCAGTCCTGGGTGTGGGTACGACAGCCCTAGCAAAGCCATGGGACACAGCTGCTAACCCAGTGCTGCTGCCTGTGGCCCCACCTTGATAAATTCTAATCTAGGTGGGGACTGGGCATTTTCAACAAGCACCTGAACAAACTGATGGGCTGGAGGTGGGCCACTGCTTTGACCCCAGGGACAGGAAAAGACCTGGTGGCACGGCTGGTGTGGGAGTCTTCTGTAGGGGCAGCCTGGGTTCAGCCAGGTTTTTCTCCTAACTCCAGCTTGGTCCCAGTAGCCCTTGCTGTCTCTAGCAAATAAAATTCCAGCCTTAGGTCCCTAGCTGGGTAGGTTGGGGGCAGTGAAATAGTTTGGGGGGTAGAACAGTGTTATGCGGGATTCCTTCTAAGGACCCTTGAAAAAATCCAGTCAGGATAAGTACCTTCTTCTGGCCTGGTGATCTTTCCAGGAACCTGCACCCCTCCCCTGAAGCTCTTGGTTTTTATCCTTGTGTGAGAAGCCAGTTTATCCTTATTTGAAAATGAGGAAACTGAGGCTCAGGGTGGAGAAAGGCAAGTGGACGAGTGGGCAGATGGCCTGTTATGGCTGGGGGGCTGGCACTTAGTTTCCCAGCCTGGGAGTCCTGGGGCCTGCCCTGGATGGTGGCTTGAGCTGTTGCCAAGCAGCTGTGTGCCCTGGGCCCCTAGCCCATCCTTTCCCTGTATACGTTATCTTTCCGTGGAGCTGCCCCCACCTCAGCTGCAGGCCTCACCCGGGGGGACGGGAGGTGGGAGTCCAGGCCTGGATGTCCTCTCCATTCCTGCTCTGGGGCTCAGGGATCTTTGAAAGATAAGGGTTTCCAGCAGCCTCCAAGGTCCATGCTGGGGGAACCTTTCTTTTGCTGTTCCCCAGCTGAGACATCTCCAGTGTCCCCAGGTCGGGCGGGTGTACAGGTCTGGGCTCTGGCTCCTACTCCTGGTCTCTCAGAAAGGGTGGAGGCTGTGGTTACCTGGTGTTGGATGGGAGGGGCCTTGTGAGGATATGGGAAGTGGTCCTGGGTGAGGAAAGGGGGGCTTCCCATCTGCTCCAGATGCTCCTGTGGGTGGGTGGCCAGAAGGGGTTGAGAATCTTCAAGTCCTACCTGTGGGGGCAGGCAGCATGGGCTTTCTTGTGCTCTTTGTCTCTGCTGCCTGAGAGGCCAGGTTGTGCCCACCATGGGAGGGGCCCACCCTATGAGTGTGACGTGTGTATGCACACGTACTTCAGCCTTGGCAGATGGCTGCTGGGGAGGGGACTCAAACCCAGGCCCTGGTCCCTTCTAGTCATGGCCAAGGGCGGGTAGGAAGCTGGTCCAGGTCCCAGGAGACTGCTGAACCGATTGAGTCAGCCTGTGGCTGGGAGCCTCCAGGAAAACAGTCCCGCCTGCCAGACAGGGTCTCCACCGGGGCACCATATGCACACAGATTAGAGCCCCACTGGGACCCTGGCTGTAGTGGAGGCTGTTAAGGATTGCTGGGGTAAATTGAAGTTCTGAGAAATTTGGGGGCATGGGGTCAGGGAGGGGAAAGCAGGGAACTGGAGTCCAGGGCTGTCTGCTCCTACCCCTGAAATACCAGTCCTGCCTGAAAGATCCCTCATTTCCCTTGTCTAGTGTGAGAGCCAGGGGTAGGGCAGCTGTGTCTGGAGAAATCCTCTCTCCCTTGCCCTCATTGTCCCCTGGGCCTAGCTGACAGGTCCTTGCCTGGGCCAGTTCTCCCAAAGCCACACCCCCTTTATCTGCACCATCAACCCCTATACTTCCAGGCACACTGACCCCAGCTGTGATGGCCCCTCTCCCCAGGCTGTAGGACCTCCTCCACCCTTCAGGAGTTTCTCCCAGCCCAGGGCTGCTGGCTGTCCACCTGACAGTCCTGCCCTCCTGCTGCGTGAGGCTGTGCTTCAGGGAGATGCACAGGTCGGCCTGCCTGGTCCTGTGGACCCTGGGCTCCCAGACCGTGGAGCAGGCTGGGCCTGACAAGGCCTTGCCCAGTGGGTGTTACCTGTGGAAGAAAAAGGGTAAGGGTGGGTTTGGAGGCTGCCCCAGCTCTTGGATTTGCTGTGTTGCCAGAGTGGGTAAGCAGGGGCCTGGAAGAGTGGCCTGGAAGAAGGGTATAGGGTTGCAGCCAGAGGTTGTATGGTGCCCTGGCAGTGCCTGGTCTTGTCTAGCTGATTGCGGCTTTGTGCCAGGGCTGGGTGGGAGTGTGAGGAGAAGACGCTGTCCTTCCAAGCATCCCAAATGACCAAGACAAATCCACGTTGTGTCCTCTATCTCCAATCTGCACCTAGATCTTTCATCCCGGACAGGAGGAAGAGACAGCCCTGCCAAGGGAGCAGGTCCTGCTTCTAACCTTGACCTTAGGAAGTCTCTTCACTCGTGAGGCCTCAAGCCTCCCCCCTCCACTGACTGACGCTGCGGCTGCTGCCACCACCATCACCACCGCCATAACCACACCTATCTACCTCATCTGAGTGGCGGGGACAAGAAATTCATTCGTTCAGTCAGCAAACATCGACTGAGGGTACAGTGTTGAGAAAGAAGTAAAGAGCAAGTGTGATGATACGCAAGGGGAGTGGTTAGGATGTTCTCGGGTGTTCAGCTCCAGATCCACCGCCGGCCAGCCCAGCCCCAGCCCTTTCCCTGGGGAAACCACAGTGGGCAACCAAGAACCCCTGTTGGGGAAGATATGCTGCCTTCAGCCTTGGGGTGGAGGCAGGTCCTCAGCAGGTTCTTGGGCACCTGGAGGGACAGCCCATGTGTAACTACCAGAGGTGAATCAGAAAAGACTGGCTGGAGGAGAGTATGAGGACGGGGAAGATTGTGGGGCCGGAAGTGGTTGCTGGCCTGATAGGTGTGCCTCAGGCTCTCCAGAGGCAAGGGTGATAAGAAGAAGATGTGCTGATGGGGCGGGCTGCAAACAGCAGGCTCCAGCCTGAGAGGGCAGGCAGTGCTCTGCTGTGTGGCGGCACCCCCCCCCCCCCCCCCCCGTGCGCTTCCCAGTGCCCTCTTGGTGCTGGCTTGGCCCTTCCCACCCCCATAGGCTTCTTACTCTGCTGCCTCTTCCCTGAGGGCTTATGCAGCCTTGGGCTCCAAAAAGATTTGCCTTTGTGAATCCCAGTTGTGCTCCAGAGGAGCTCTGTGACCTTGGTCAACTTCCTCACCTGGCCAGTAGGATGAGCCCAGATGGCATGTGAAGGGCACCTGGCTGGTCCTAGGCTATGAAGGACACTATGTTCCCTCTGTCCTAAGACTGCACCCATGTCCATGTGGCTGATTTGTATCTGTGCCCCAGTCCTCCACAGAGTAGTGTCCCCCCAACAGTTTGCTCCCTCCCCAGTGCTGGTGCTCTCCCTCAGCCTGGTTCCATGTGACTTCTCTGTCCTGTGTCCTCATCTCTGACCCCCCAGCCCACAGTGGGCCTGGTGCTGGAACGCATTAAGTGAGACAGGAGGGAAGGGCCAAAGTCCACAGCCTGCCTGGCCCCTTCTTGCTCTGAGCTAGCAGGTGCAGTTGTTCCCAGTGGCCAGGTGCCTGCCCCAGGGTGGTGGGAGGGAAGGGTCACAGGCACGGGAGCCCTTGGGACCTAGGTGTCTGGGGTCTGCCTGCAGCCAGACGTAGTTTGGGAAGGAGTTTCCTTCCCCTTGGGGACCAGACCTTATATATACCTCCTGGCCCACCAAGCACAAGCTCCTGAGTCTTGGATCATGATACTGCAGCAGGGATGTGTTTGTGTACTGGCACCACACATGCATGTGCCTATGTGCCTGGGGGTCCTGAGGACACTGGTCAGTGCCTGTTCTCTCCTCAGAGAGCTCCGGGGAGTGCCCAGGTGTGCTGCCCACCAGTGTGGCAGTGCTGCTTATGCCTGGTCTTGCTGGGTGTGTGCCTGTCTGCTTCCCTGGTGCTGGCCCCTCCCAGGGATCTGGGCAGCTTGCTAGCCCAGCCCTGTCGTCCTTCCCTCACAGCTCAGCAGGCGGAGTGGGGGCTGCTTGGCAGACTCTCCTCTGGCTGAGACCCAGGTGTAGGCAGTGCTTGTGGCCCCATGCACTGCCCCCCCCAAACTGGGCAGACAGGAAAATACCAGACATAGTTGTGCAAAGGTGGCTGCAGGCAGGCAAGCAGCAGGGGGTGGGGGCCCCCTAATAGGGGCCCAAGCCACCAGGAAGAGGAAGGGTTCTGTGCCAGTCTGGCGCTGCAGCTGGATCACTATGTGTATCTGTGTGAGTGTGGGCTCCCCAGATTCCATTGTCACCCTCTGTGCTGCATGTGACAAGGAAGCGCACATAGGAAAGGCTGGAGAGGGGTGTGGGGAGCCAGCAGTGTGCCTTCCAGCTGCAGCTCTGTCTGCACTGCCTGGGTGACCTTGTCAGGCCCAGGTTACTGTTCAGGGTACTTTTACCCCTGGACCCGAAATGAGTATCCTCAGTGCTTCTAGCTGTTGGCATCTTCCCAGTGGCAGGCACGGGGCCGAGACTTGTCCTG
Source organism: Dinomys branickii (assembly GCA_004027595.1). Taxonomy (NCBI): domain Eukaryota; kingdom Metazoa; phylum Chordata; class Mammalia; order Rodentia; family Dinomyidae; genus Dinomys; species Dinomys branickii. Next base: position 46,607 of record PVLD010005182.1, read on the forward strand.
CAGGAAGACCTGAATCCCTGGGACCATTACTTTGTGCCTGAGTTACCAAGAGGAAACTAAGATAGACAGTAACAGGGACCTGTTTGAGACATCTCAGCCAGGTGTGGTGCAGGGGGCTGCAGCCAGGTAGCCTGACTACAGTCTTGTGCTGTGAACTTGGAGTAGCTGGGGTTTCCAGCACAACCCATCCACAGGTGCTGCTCAGCTGGGGACCATGTTCCCACTGGAGTAGGGTGCTGGAGGAGTGCCCCTCTTGGGTGGGGAGGGCCTCTTCTGGGATCTGCTGGGCCCCGCCTCAGGGCTGCCGCTGCCCAGCCTGGAGGAAGCCTCTTATCTCCAGGCAGACCGAATCTCTCCAGCACCTCTCCATGCACCTCTCAGGCTCTGGATGGTGGCTAGAGTCTGCAGTGGTCATACCACAGGGCAGCAGATACTCAAGGCTCTCTGAGGGGCACAGGCCAGCAAGTAGCCTCAGCAAAGCCAAGGACCTCCCAATTTGGGGTAAGACTGTAGTGTCTGTGGGCACAGAGGGAGGAGTCACTGTCCACTAAGCTATGGACAGCAGTGGTGATAATTCACATGACAAGTTTTACTAAGCACCTACTGTGTGCTTGGCTCTATTCTAGGAGCTGAATGTCACATCCCACGAGAAGCAGGAATGATGGGACGCACATTACATTGCTTTCTTTTCAAAACGCTGTGTGGGATCTTATTGTTGTTAACATCCCTTGCAAGGCCTACTTCCATCTGACTTCTCCGTTGTCCCCACTCTATAGATGAGGACGACAAGGCTTGGGAGTCAAGGAAGCAGCAAAGCCAGGCTGGGGCCCCAGGCGGTCCATCCCATGTTTGGACCCTGCTTTGCTGCCTGGTTGCCTGGTCAGGAAGGGAAACCCTGCCTCTGGCCTCCAGCCCCTGCTGCTGGGCAGCCAAGGAGGGTGGAGTTTTGGCCAGAGTAGGGAGCCACAGCCGGTTCCCAGGAATGCAGGACTGTAGGGCTCTGGCAGTACTGCTGCCCCCAGCTCTCCAGGCCTGCACCCCACCTCCCCCCATCGGCCCCTCCACTATCATCTACCCACTGCCTGTCTGCTCCCCCTCCTGGACCCTTTAGCTAGCTCCCACAAGCCCCTGGATCGGGAGAGGCTGCCCAGTCTGAGCCTGTGTCCCTCCTCATGTCCAAGGGCCCAGCTGTGCAACAGACAAGGCATGTGACTCTGGACAGGTCACTTATTCCTGTGAGCCTCAGCTTTTGCATCTGTAAAGTAGGAATGAAATAGCATCTGCCTTAACAGGTGCTGGCATGTTGCTGTCAACAACTGGCTGTGGGTACTGGCATGGTGACATGCACCCACAGCTTCTGTTTCTGGGCCTGCCACCGACTTGGCGCAGTACCTTCCTGTGGCACCGTTTCCCCACCTATAAAACCAGAATGCTGAAGTGATGGTCCCTACCAGACAGGGTCATTCACAGAGCCGGGCCTGAGTGACAGATACAGGCAGACCAGGTTCTTGGCATCCTCTTTTTTCAGTAGGACCACATGAACTTGTGAGAGGCTGAGTGTGTCCTCAAATTCTAGGCAGGACTTTGCATAGCAGAATGCCTGTAATCCTCGCACTGGGGAGGCTGAGGCAGGATCGCCATGAGTTCAAGGCCAGCCTGGGCTAGGTACATAGTTCAAGGCCAAGCTAAACTACATAGTGACACCCTGTCTCAAAACAAAACAAAAACCAAGGGGGGAGTCTTAGGAGTATCTCAGAAATAAGGAGTGTCCCTCACATTGCCCTTGACAATGCTGATACACTCGTAGGCACGCACCTGACCACACACTGCTCTACAGGCTGCTCTGCTTACAGAATGCAAGGGTCCTCTGCATCTGCCAAGGAGCCACATGTACCTCTATCCCTCCAGGTTCAGGGCCAACCTACTGCCCTCCTTCCCTGCTTGGGGACTTCATCCAGAGCAGGGTTCTAGTTGGTTACCATTAACCTGGTGACTTTGAGCCTCAGTTTCCCCTTGGGGCCAGGCCTTCCTGTTGGGAAAGAGGTTGGGAATGGAGACAGCCCTGCCCAGGCCATCCCAGCAAGCCTCAGGCCCTGCAGCTGGGGGCCGTCTGCAGGAGTGCACAATAGCTGCCATTGTCTTGGCCCTGGGTGGGGGAAGCCCACCCTGGGGGGGGCAGCCCACCCTCTGGGTGACCCCACCCAGGGGTGGGGGAGGGCTGTACCCCACCCCCACTGCCCTGGTGGTCCCCACACCACCCCCCTATGCTTCCTCCCTCCCACCAACGCTGCTTCCTTTCCCTCCCTCTTTAATTAGTTCCTTTTGCAGCTGCAGGAGCTGCATAGGGCTGAGACAGTGCGACCACCACCACAGCCCCCCTGCGGGCCCTTGGGGGAGGCAGGTGGGGGGAGTGCTGCGTGGCACACTGGCCAGCACCAGCTACTGCATGACGACCTGTCCCTGAGTCCTGCTCCTTGGTCGCTGATCGCAGCTCCCTGCCACTGCAGCACGGTGTGGAGGCACAACGCCATCCAACCCTTGGGAAAACGGAGGCACTGGAGGTTCTACATTAAGTCCTAAAGGGAACTGGTATAGGCCAGTGGGTGTGCTCTGCCCTCCACACATTGGCACTGGAGCCCGTGAGCACCCGACTATGAGAAGGCCAGGCTTTTGTGCTTGGGGACTACACCACTCCGAAGAACAGACACCCTGGGGCCAGATCATGCACACTGCAGGACCCTGTCCACGGCTGGCTAAGCTTCCCTCTTAAGAGGAGGCAGACAGCTGCATTGCCCTGCACCATTCCCCACTCTCCTGCCCGCCGCCTGCCCGCTTGCCTCTCCTCTTCCTGAGCTTTCAGTCAGGTGATGGCATTACCGGCCCCCAGGTGCTTTGCAGGCTTCTAGAACAGCAGGAACCTGGTTCTCTGCTTGTCCCCTTCACCCAGCCTAGGAACAAAGAGCAGAGCTGAGCCTAGACTGGCTGTTGCCGGCTGGGGATGGGGAGGGGACGGGGACAGGGACGTCTGAAGTTGGCCAAGGTCAGAGCCGGAGAGAGGTCACAGGACTTTTTCTCCCTGGGGGGCTGCCCTCAGAATAAAAAATCAGTGTGGGCCAGCCTGGGGTGGGGTGCTAGGAGGTGTGGGCCTTGGGGTGGCTCCTTCCTCCTCCTTTCCCAGGAAGGGGAGGCAGTGCCTGGGTTGGGCTCTGGCTTCCTTGGGAATGAACCCCTGCCTCCCTGGGCAGAACTCAGCAGGAAGTGGGGGTGGGGGGGTAGGGTCCCTGGGGACTGGGTCTGCTGATGGGGGAAGGGTGTTGGAGGTCTCCCCCTCCCACCTTGTGGGCTGTGCTTGATCCCATCCAGGGATATAAGCTTCTCCTGGGGTCCTCCCAAGGTCTATGAGGAAGACAGTATCCCCGGAGGTCCTAAAACCAAAGTGACCCAGAGCCATGGCTCCTTCCCAGCTCCCTCTGGCTGTGGTCTGTGTGTGTGGGGGGGCAGGTGTCAAAGCACGTTGTTTGGGCAGTGTTGCCAGTGTCCACTTGAATTCCCAGCTCCCAAACTGCCCTGCCCTGTGGTCCTGTTCTCCATTTGGGGAGCCAGAGTGAGGACAGGGGCTGTGCGGGGGCCTGTGGCCCTGGTCCAGCAGAAGGACCAGGCCACCAGCCCTTCCTGGCTCCTGAGTTCTTAATCAGCGTAAATATTTACTTCCTTCCTTCCCTTCTAGGCTCCTAGCACAGAGGAGCTTCAGGGAGGCTGGACTGGGCCTTGGGTCTAAAAATAGGTGGAAGGACAGGCAGACACACAGACAGACATTAACTGGGGGCGGGGGTGTCAGGCAGAGGATAGCTCTCTCCCACTGCCCAGGAAGAGGGGGCTCCAGGCCACCCATCCCTGTCACTCATCTACCTGCCAGCTGGGGCCTGGGGCCTTGAGCAGAGGGTGGCGTGCTGGTCTCCATGCCCCTGGTATTGCTGGGAGCCCCTGTCTAGGGATGGCCTAACAGATCTGACAGCTTTAACAGGGTCAAGTCACAAACCTGGGTCCCATGGCCAAGAGCAGATGGTTGTCCTTGGTCTGATCACATAGGCCTGGCACTGGACAGTCTCTCTGTGCCCAGAGACCCATGTTGGCCGTATGCAGTGGAATCTGAGCTGTCCTTGCAAGCAGGTGGTCTTTTCTACTGCTTTGTGTTGATTTATTTACAAAATTTCACCACATAATAAGAACTACCTTTTTAAAAAAAATCAGCATTGGCCCTATAAAGGCCTTTAGAGTAACTTCTTTGGCATATGGAAGACGGCTTAGTACCAGTGCCCCAGGACGGTTACTGTGAACTCACATCTGCCTGCAAAGCCTGTATGTAGTTTCTAGTTCTAACGAGATACAGTCATTGTGAAGCACAACAGTCTAATTAGATTGGCAGGTGACAGTGCAGGACCGGAGCAGCCTATCAACCTCTGTAAGAGGTGTACCTGAGCCTTCCAGGTAGATCCTGCTAGTGGTACTGTTGCCGGGTCATCCCCGTTACGCCACGTGGTTCGGGCTCTGCCGGGACCCACGAGACCAGGCAGGAAAGTGAGGGAAACGTGGCCGCTAGTCCTGACAGTGGTTTCGTTTCATCACCCTTTTCCCATTTGCTTTCTTGGACTTCATAGCAGTAAGCAGAAGGTCTTGAGTGCAGGAAGAGGCAGTCTTGATGCTGGTTTTTTTTTGGGGGGGGGGCGAAGGGAAGGATGATGGGGCTGGGGGCCGGGGAAGACTAGATAAGAGTGTTGGCTTAGAGAAGGAGTGTGTGGGGATGTAGGGCTGACACGCTGCGCTGCTCCGATGAGAGCATTCAGACAGCGCTAGAGTCAGGCTCGTATGAGCCACCCTAGCACCCAAGGACACGTGGGGGCGCATCTGAAGTACTCTCTAAGTGGTTGTGGTTTTGTTTTTGGCAAAAGCAAGGTCCTGAGTGACAGGTTTTTGGTACCAGATATTGAACTCAGGACCTCACGCTTGCCAGACAGACGCTGTGCTGCTGAGCTATATCCCTAGCCCATACTTTCCAAACGGTGGTTGTGCCCACCATGTCCACCCTTTTATATGAAGTTCAGTGAGTTACAGGATCTCATAGTGACACCTGGTTAGCAGACAGATTTTTCAAGCGTACTAGTCTTGACTAGTGAAGGCCAGGAAACTGGGGGAAATGTCTCCCCACGTGGAAAGGGACTGCTGCTTAGAAAATGAAGTGCGAGTGTGGAGGGGAGAATGGGTTAGTAGAGCTCGTAACTACGTGTATATGTGAAGACAGTTATACCAGTGAATGATTTTAAGAAAATGAAATTATAAAACAGGCCTGCGCCAGGTGTGGTGGTGCAGGCCTGTAAATCCCTGCACTCGGGAGCTGAGGCAGGAGGATTGTTGCAAGTTCAAGGCCAGCCTGGGCTACATAGTGAGCTCAAGGTCAGCCTGAACTGCATACCGAGACCCTGTCTCAGTAAGACAAAAACAAACAAACCAATAAAAAACAGGCCTGGTGGCACACCCATAATTTCAGACCTCTGATTTTTCTTTTCTTTTTTATTTGGTACTGGGAATCAAACTGAGGACCTTGCTTTTCCCAGGCAGGCACTCGTGCCGCTGAGCTGTATCCCCAGCCCAGTCCCAGCACTCTGGGAAGCTGAGGCAGGAGACGTTTGGGCACTTTAGTAATTTACCCAGAGAGTGTATCAAAGTAGAAAATTTGAAATTGGGAGTGTAGCTTAATGTAAAGGCCCTGGGTTCAACTAGCAGTACCACCAAAAAAAAAAAAAAAAGATCAGAGCATAAGAAGAATATTATCACGAATAAAAAATAACAAAATATATATTTTTTGGTCTTTTTGAGACAGGGTCTTACTATGCAGTTCAGGCTGGTCTTGAGCTCACTTTGTGGCCCAGGCTGGCCTTGAACTTGCAACGATCCTTCTGCCTCAGCTTCCTGAGTTCTGGGATTACAGGTGTGCACCACCACACCTGGCTTATATTTTTATAGAGTTGATCTCTGCCAAGCCTGCCACCATTGGCCTGGACTGGCCAATCCCCAGCTGCCCCCTGGCGGCAGCTAGGAGAAGAGCGCCCAGTGGTTTTTGGACCCCTCTCCTTGGCCTTACCTGGTGGGTGGGGCCCTTTGCCTGTGTCCTTCCCCGCCAAGTTTTTATGCTTTGTGTAGGACAGGTTCTTAGCCTGGAGGTGAAACAGTTACTGCTGGCCACAGGTGGGCACCTAGCCCTCTCAGAGGAAGGTCATGGAAGAGGCTTGCTGCCCCCATGGCCTGTTGCTGGATCTTGGACTCAGACTGGACAGACTTCCCGGATGTGGTTCCCCACTCTGTCAGGAGTGACAGATAGGACTTGGCTGGCCAGTTCCTGGGAGATTTACCTTTGGGGTCTTGAGTCTGGTAGGTCTGCCACTTCTTAGCTCTGTAAACCTGAGGCACTGCCTCTAACACGGACTTTCATGGCAAGACAAGGGCATGAATGCTGAGTGCACACCTGTGACCCTTGCTACTCAGGAGGCGGAGGATTGTAAGTTCAAGGCCAGCCTGACCTACACAGTGAGACCTTGTCTGAAAAATAAGATTTAAGAAAAAAAGGACTGGAGATGCAGCTCAGTGGAAGAGCAAGCACTAGCCTGGCATCCACAAGGTCCTATGCTTACTCCTCAGCACTGAGAGGGAGGGAGACTAAATATGAAAATGAATATAACCTTGGCTGCCCAAAAGATTCGTGGGAAGTAGATACGGAACTGAAGTAGGCAACTGGTTCTCAATAATTCTTGCTGGCTATGGCTACTCAGAGCATCTCCCTGCCCTACTCTGGCCCAGTTCCTGAGCACTTGAATGGGTGCAGTCTGTGGAACAGGCTGGGGTCATAATGTCACAGCAGAGCCCCTGTCCTTCCCCAGGTTCCTGCTTGAAGACCATTGCGTCACCCTCTTCTGCCTGCTGTCCTGACACTAGCCCCTCATCACCATGCATTCCTTGGACGAGCCACTCGACCTGAAGCTGAGCATCACCAAGCTCCGGGTGGCGAGAGAAAAGCGGGAGAGGACCCTGGGTGTGGTCCGGCATCGCACTCTGCACAGGGAGCTGGGCCTGGTGGGTGATAGCCCCACACCTGGCTCTCCAGGCTCCCCACCTTCAGGTACTGCATGAGGCAGGGCGGGGGACTGAGATGGGCTTGAGCCCAGGCGACAGGAAGGATGGCTGAGGTGTGTCCACAGGACAGAGTTACCGTCCCTTGCAGCTTTGGTTTGGACATAGTTTGTCCATTTTTCCTCCTAGAAGTTTAACTTTGGATGAGGGAGCTAAGGCCACCCAGTCATACAGCTGGCACAGAGACAGGATTCAAACTGAGGCCTCTAGGAGGATGTGATAGTGGTGTGAGGGGCGTCCGAGAGTAACAGCAGCAGTCCCAAGACCTTGCCTCCCGGGCTTTAAGATGGTACAGCTTGTCTGCCAGGGTGGTGGAGTTCAGGGATTCAGCCCAGCAATTGTGTCTAGGAGTGTTTGGTGCTTATGTCCAGTGTACATGTGTCCTACCTCCATGTGGACCCTGAAAGCCAGGGTCTGAGTTGGAAGGCTTGGCAAGCAACCTAGCCCACATCTCCCATTTTATAGAAGGGAATACTGAGGGCAGAGTTGTATCACAAGGAGCTAGGTGTCTTGTGTTTAAGTTCCTATTCTGTTACCTTCTGTGGTAGACTAATCCCATCTGTAAAACAGGTGGGTCCCACTTCTATTTTATTCCATGCCTGAGCTCTCACGGGTGTAAAGGTCAAACACAATAGGTGATATCATCATATCAGTTAGCTGTACAGGTTGCTCCTTAGATACCAGGGGATCCCAAGGTAGGCTGTGGAGACAGGCTGATGTCTGCTTCCAGTCACCATGGAGATGCAGGGACCTGGCCCACCAGAACGTCTTGTTCCTGGCTCCAGTGCCTCCTGAGTGAGTCATGCCTCTCCTTTAGGCTTCCTGCTGAACCCCAAGTTCCCTGAGAAGGTGGATGGACGCTTTTCTGCAGCCCCTCTTGTGGACCTCAGTTTATCACCACCATCTGGACTGGACTCCCCCAATGGCAGCAGCTCACTGTCCCCTGAGCGTCAGGGCAATGGGGACTTGCCTCCGATGCCCACTGCCCCGGTAAGAAGCGGTGAAGATTCTGGAGAGAGGAGTATTGTTTTACAGGGGCTCCCTGGCAGGCTCAAAAGAACAGAAATGTGTTATTCTCTCAGTTCAGAAAGCTGAAGTCTATAAAAAGTCAAGGTACTGGCAGGGACAAGCGCCCTCTGCAGTTCTAAGAAGAAAGCCCTCCTTGCCTCCCTGAGCTGCTGATAGCCGCGGGCAGGGCACCCTGGCACTCCTTGTGTGGTGCTGCAGCCCTGTAGTCTCTGCCTCCATCTTCACATCACTTTTTCCTCTGCGCGTCTGTGCCCACATTTCCTTCTCCTCTCTGTTGCAGGCTCCAGTCCCCGGGTTTAGGGCCACGTGAATCCAGCAAGATCTCATGCTAATTTGACTTCATCTGAAAAGACCTGATTTCCACATAAGTCATAAGCACAGTACCTGAGATTAGGGCTTGAATGTATCTTTTTCGGGAGACCATTCAGTCCACTTCAGAAGTGGTCTGGGCTTGTCAGAGGATCTCAACAGGGTACTAATCAGCTCTGCCCTTGCCTTCACCGTAGGACTTGCAGCCACTGCGCTACCTGGATGGTGTCCCCAGCTCCTTTCAGTTCTTCCTACCCCTGGGCTCTGGGGGTGCCTTGCACCTGCCTGCTTCTTCTTTCCTCAACCCCTCCAAGGACAAGTGCCTCTCACCAGAGCTGCCCTTACCCAAGCAGCTGGTGTGTCGCTGGGCTAAGGTGAGTAGGGGCAGGGAAAGGTGGTGGGCCGAGGGTGGCTGTCTTGCTCAGACCTTGCCTGGCCCCACAGTGTAACCAGCTCTTCGAGCGCCTACAAGACCTGGTGGACCACGTCAATGACTACCATGTCAAGCCTGAGAAGGACGCGGGGTACTGCTGCCACTGGGAGGGCTGTGCCCGCCATGGTCGTGGCTTCAATGCCAGGTGAGGGAGCGGGAACAAGGGAAGGAAGGAGAGGCTGGGTATGCAGTGAGCTTAGTGCCTCCATACCCTCCCTGGAGCAGGTACAAGATGCTCATCCACATCCGCACGCACACCAATGAGAAGCCACACCGCTGCATAACCTGCAACAAGAGCTTCTCTCGCCTGGAGAACCTGAAGATCCATACCCGGTCCCATACAGGTAAGAGGCCACAGGGGTCTCAGTCCATGGAGGACGGGACTGGGCAGGATGGAAGCAGTGGCAGGAAACTAAAGCAGTACTGGACCTTAGAGATGAAGGGTGAACTGGATGTAGTTGTATGTGCCTATAGTTCCAGCTGATGGGGAGGCTGAGGCAGAAAGACTGCTTGAGTCCAGCAGTTCCAGGGCAGCTTGGGTAACACAGCAATATCCCATCTTGAAACAAACCAGCAAACACACCACAACCACCAAAAAATTGCACTTGTTTCATGCAGTCTTTTGAAGTCTGGTGTATGTCTTGCCCTCTCTCAGCACATCTCTGGACCAGCTGCATTTCAAAGGTTCGGTGAAGTTATACAGGCTCAGTTAAAACTTGAGCCCTTTGGTGTAAGGCTGCCAGATAGAAAGGGCAGCCAGCACCAGCACTCTCCATAGGCCAGGCCTCGGCAAGGGCCTATAGAACTATACAAAGGCTGATCAAAATATACAGCACAGGGGCTGGGGATATAGCTCAGTGGAATAAGCGCTTGCCTAGCAAGCGTAGCGTCCTGAGTTCGATCCCCAGTACCGCAAAAAAACAAAAAAACAACAACAACAAAAAATATACAGCACATTTAAATAAAATAAGTTTATGATAGCCTGGTGCAGCATATATCCTAGCACACAGGATGCTGAGACAGGAGGAGTACCACAAGTTTGAGGATAGCCTGGCCTATGTAGTGAGTTCAAGGCCAGTCTGGGCTACATAGTAAGATCCTGTCTCAAAAAAAAAAAAAAAGTTACTACAGTAAAAGACATGCTGCCGTAACCTCTCTCAAAATACTCTCCCTTGCTTTGAACATACTTACCCCACTATTCCTGCCACTGTTTGAAGCAGTTCTGGAAGTCCTTTTTTTTTTTTCCATCCAGCTGAAGTCCTCTTTTGGGAGTGTAGTGAAAGAGCTGGGTGTGGTGGCACATTCCTGTGGGAGGCTGAGGCAGCAGGATTGCCACGAGTTCGAGGCCAGCCTGGGCTACATAGTGAGTTCAAGGTCAGCCTGAACTGCATAGCAAGACTTGGTCTCAAAAACAAACAAAAAGATGGCAATCAAAAATACAGTGAATGTTCCTGCTGAGCACCACCTATCAGAAAGGCAGGCGTAGAAAACATGGCTGTATCACCACCCGTCTTACTCACTGGATAAGGCCCCATGTGCTTCTGGCTCTTTTCCCAAAGTCAAAATGATCATGAAAGGAAAATGTTTTGAATCAATTCAGGACAAGTAGCCACAACAGTGCAACTAAAGACCCTCAGGAAAGAGGGCTTTTGCTGGGAATACAGCTCAGCAGCACAAGCAGCACAAGTGCCTGCCTAGCAAGCGCACAGTCCCGAGTTTGATTGCCGGTAGCCCCCCCCCCCCCGCCCCACCAAAGAGGTCTTCCAGAACTTCTTCAACAAGTGGCAAAAACAATGGGATAAGTGTTTTTGAAGTGAGGGGAAGTCTTTTGATGGGAGATTCGTGGCAATGTGACTTTTACTGTAAGAGATTTAAAAATGTTCAACATTTACTGTATTTTTTGGTGAATACCTACTATAATGTCTAAGGCCAGGTTCTGTCCAGTGAAGTCCACCCAGTCTGTAGCAAAGGAACTGAGGGGTGCATAGCAAGAACACAGCAGAGTCGAGCGTGGTGGCACATGCCTGTAATCCCAGCACTCGGGAGGCTGAGGCAGGAGGATCGTTGTGAGTTCAAGGCCAGCTTAGGGTACCAAGTGAGCTCAAGGGCAGCCTCAACTGCATAGTAAGACTCTGTCTCAAAACAAAATAAAACAAAAACCGCACAGAGCTGGGGCCTAACCATGCTGGGTTCTTCCTGCTGTCTCTACCTGTGTTCAATCTTGGGTCAGGTGCTAGGGTTACCCCCCAGTCAGACAGCAAATGCTTTAGGTGACTGGGGAGGGTGGGGGGTAGACAGTGTGAGACGGGGATGAGACCCCTCACATGACCTACCCCTGCAGGTGAGAAACCCTACATCTGCCCCTATGAGGGCTGCAACAAGCGCTACTCCAACTCGAGTGATCGCTTCAAGCACACTCGCACCCACTACGTGGACAAGCCCTACTACTGCAAGATGCCAGGCTGCCATAAGCGCTACACGGACCCCAGTTCGCTGCGCAAGCACATCAAAGCCCACGGACACTTTGTGTCCCATGAGCAGCAGGAGCTCCTACAGCTACGCCCATCCCCCAAACCACCACTGCCTGCCCCCGACAGTGGCCCCTACGTCAGTGGGGCCCAGATCATTATTCCCAACCCTGCTGCCCTCTTTGGAGGCCCCAGTCTACCTGCCCTGCCCCTGCCTCTGGCCCCAGGTCCCCTTGATCTCAGTGCCCTGGCTTGTGGTAGTGGTGGGGGTGGTGGGGGTGGAGGGAGTGTGGGCCCTGGGCTGCCGAGCCCTGTCCTGCCCCTCAATCTGGCCAAGAACCCGCTGTTGCCCTCCCCGTTTGGGGCTAGCGGACTGGGCTTGCCTGTGGTCTCCCTACTCGCTGGCTCCGCTGGCGGCAAGGCTGAGGGGGAGAAGGGTCATGGGTTGGTACCTGCTCGGCCCCTGGGCATAGAGGGCTGCAAGACTCCCCTTGAAAGGACGGAGAGCAGTCGCTCCCGGCCAAGCCCCGACGGACTCTCCCTGCTGCCGGGCACTGTGTTGGACCTGTCCACAGGCGTCAGTTCAGCAGCCAGCAGCCCAGAGGCCCTAACCCCTGGCTGGGTGGTCATCCCACCAGGCTCTGTGCTGCTCAAACCAGCCGTGGTGAACTGAGCCTGTCTGCCCACCAGCTATGCAGTGCAGCCAGCAACTCCACACCCCTGCCCAGACAAACAGAAACCCTTCTGCAAAACAGCAATAATGTTCCATTGCCCTGGGGCCTGGTGGTC
>PVLD010005182.1:58916-115292 GCA_004027595.1 Dinomys branickii
CCCCCGCCTATCCCCCCCCCATCTATCCTCCCCCTCAAACCTTCCTGACCTCCTACCTTGGTACCTCCTTTGTCTTGTGGCTGACCTGGGCAGGTCACTTTCCCTCCCAGTTTTACCCACTGACCAGCAGAGACTTGTCCAAGTCCTAGTGGTGGGGTGTGCAGGGCAGCATCTATGCTGCCTGCTGTATCAGGCTCCCTTCACCTGAGCAGTAAGGAGGAGTCCCCAGGGATCAGACACCCCAGCCCCACCTAGGCTCACCTACCCTACCCTAGCTCCTTGACCCCTTTCCCTCTAGCCCAGCCCTCTGGAGGGAGAGCAAGACAGACGCAGGCCCAGCTAAGCCACAGGAAGACACATCACCCTGCCTACCCCTATGACAAGGTGCCTCCCTGACTACTGGAGAAAGGAGGCCTGCTTGGTCAGCTGCCCCCACCCTTGACCCAGCCTAAACCAGACAGCACTGACAGGTTAGCCACATAAAAGAGAAGGGCTAGCTGACCACTCACCTGTCCCTACCTTCACCTGGATCTCTTCCCTCTATCTCTGGGCACACTGGAAGCATGGGAAGTGGGTCCAAGTGATCGACCCCTCTGGCCCAACCTGGGGTCCATCCTTCTCAACCCAGCTAGACCTAGCCTGAGGAATGCCACCCTGCAGAATCCTGTAGGGCACTGATGTAGCACTGGGAGAAGGAAGACTGGCTGGGCTAGCCGAGGCTGGGAAGCAGCTCCAGGTCCTGGGGTGCCAAATCATGGCATGCCTGGGAGGGCCTGAAAAGAAGGTCTATAGAGGTTATGGACCGAAGGCCCTCGGCTTGGGGGAGGACAGGCCACCAGGAATGCTCGCCCAGCCCTTTTTGGGAAAGAGCTGGCTAAAGGAAGGAATCTGGCTTGTGACAGGATTGCTTCCTTTAGTTTTTCCCAGCTGAGCTCTTTTCTTAGAGGCAGTCTCCCCTCTACTCCCAGCGAAAAGCTCCCCTAGGATTTGTGCTACTCAGAATAGGGTCTAGCTCTTCTGCAGGGGCCAGGATAAGTCAAGGACGCTGGAGACGTATGCTCCACAGGCCCACCATCCAATCCCAGGAACCTGGGCCCTGCAACATACCACCACCACCAGGCCTCTTGCTGCTCCCTCCTTTGCCAGCAGCGGGGAGCTCTGGCGTCTCAGCCAGCCCTGCCACTAGACTACACAGTGGCCAAGCTCTTCCACTTCCCTGTCTGCAGAACAAAAGGGCTGCCAGGTGGCAGGGAGGTCCTTAGTAGCCCTGAAGTTCCTGAGCAGCTCTGCTGACCCCACTCTTTGCTGGACCGCCCTTCTGCCCCAGAGGGGTCACTCTGATCTGGCCTGCCTGGCTGCTGGGCCTACAAACTCAGCCCTGACAGGCTCTGGCCATGTTAGCTCTGCCCCTTGAAGGGGCTGTGAGCAAACAGGAAGGAGCTGGTCTCCTTTCTTTGGGCCCTATCTAGGACCCAAGTGTACCACCCACCCCCAAATCCCTGTCAGAGTCCCAGGCCTTAAGTCCCTGGTTAGGGGATTATGGGCTTGAGACTCAAGTCCAGGAGCAGAGGAACAGGGCACTGGAAGGTGACATTAGCTCAGCATGTGATTCTGTGATAGACCAGGCTTGGGAGGGCCGGTAAACTTTTTGTTGTTGTCAGTTTGTTGTTGCACATTCCAGGATATCAGTATTTTAACAGGTTCTAAGTGCCTTTCTATTATAGCTTATGTTTTTCCTCCTCTTGGCTCCATTGCTGTTAGCATAGAGTTTAAAAAAAGAGAGAAGCTAATGACTATAACAATATATTCCTCCATGTGAGAGGAAGTTTATAAAGAAACAATAAAAGCGAGTTGTGGAGATGGTTTCTGTGTCATGAATGTGCCTGGAGCTGGGCTGCCTGACTCAAGGCTACCGGCTTGTCACATCAAAAGACCCCAACCAGGGTCCTTTTCCTTGACCCTGCAGGTGCCACTCTCTCTACCTGTGGCCAGGTGTCAAGAGCAGAGGCAGAAGATTCTGGGCTCTGCACATTACAAGTGCCACTGTCTGCCCTGAATGGTAAGTGGCACCTCCGTCCAGTGAACTGGACGCTAAGCATTCTGCCCAGTGCTCCACGATGCCAGAGTCAGCCCAGCCCAGGGGCTCCTTTACCGGGAAGAGAGGGAGGGACATGACCTGAGGATGGCAACTGGATTCCACCTAGCAGGGCACAGGAAGGAGCCAGGCATTGTGGGAGCAGGAGGAGTTTCGTTATAGGCCTTGTCTCTCATGTGGACCATTTGCCAACCCTATCCTTACCCATCCTGTGGGCTACAGATGGTTCCTGCCTCCCATCCCTGCAGTCCTACAACCCCTGCAACGGCAGGAAGGGCAACCTGCCTTCTAGAATTGGGATACATGCACAGAAGAAATGCAGGAAAGATATTTATTGCCAAGCTATAAATTAGGAGGCGCTGGGGTGGGGGTGGGGGAGATGAACAGTCACGTCTTAGGCATCTGCCTTTTTTCTCTGTCCTCCTGGGCCTGGATTCTGAGTTCCTCATCTAGGCGCTCCTTTGCACGGACGACCTGGGGAAGTTAAGAGATCAGGCTCTGGCAGAGCCTCTGCCCTTTGCCTGCATGGCTGGCCTGTTCCCTCCTTGGAGGGCAGTGGGTGGGGTATGAACACTTCCTTTAGCAGTGTCCCTGGGGATGGCTTCCCAGCCTTGTGGCTAAGATCAAGTCAAGCAGTGTCCCAGGGTGAGGGGCAGTCCATTACAGCTCTTCCTCCAGGGGAGCCCAGCACTGGGCACCTGCACATCTGCAGGCAGAGTGCAGGTCTCTACACTGTGCTGGCAGTGTCACAGCTGCTGCTGTTCCTTCAAGGTCCAAGCTGCTGGGAGGGCCACTGTTCCCTCCACTGAGCACTGCGGTGGGGGAGCCACAGAAGTGGCAGTTTGGAAGGGGCTCACCGAGGCTGAAGCACCAGGAAAAGAAAGGCCCGCCAAATTGCTACGTGCCAGCTGCTGTGCCTGGAAATCAGGCCCAAGTGAAGAGGAAGCCCACAGCTTACCTTCGTATGGAATCAAAGAGCACTCACCTTTGACTGCAAGTAGAAGGAGCCACCCACGGATTTATCATTCACCTTAAATAGGTGTTCATAGTTCTGTGGCAGAAAGGAGATGGCGAGCAAGTTCACAATTTTGAGGCAAAACACTAGGGGAAGCTAACAAGGAAGTAAAGCTAAACAGACCGCTGCATCGCCCAGGCCACACTGCCACTCTGGAAGCTGCTGTGACCACTCAGGATCAGAGAAGGGGACAGGTGCGCAGAGAGTGATGGGCTCAGCTGCTGCTCCCAACTGCCCCATGTCTTTGCAACTGCCCTGGCTGGGCCTAAAATTTACGCAACACTTGCTCCTTCAAACGTGTATCTGATGGCTGCAGTCAGCTCCATACCCACCCACCTTTGCTAGCCCCCCTTCTACCCCCAATCCCCAGAAGCCAGTCTGGTGGTCTCACCTTCTGGATCTCCTCTGGGCTCAGTGTGGAGATGTTGAGAATCTGCTGGGCCTCTTGGAGGCTGAGGCCGGAGAGGTTAGATGCAGCTGCAGACTGGTGTCCCGCGCGTCCCCGGGCATCAGCTGCTGCTCGGCTGGCTGTGTGAACATGTGGGTGATTACTCTGCCCTCAGCAGCCCAGAGCTCCCCTGGGACTTCCACATGGCTGGCTCACCACTGACAGGTGGTACAGAAGAGACACACGGACAGAAGTGGCCGAGAGGTACTTCTCTAGTAGTGGCTTTTTTGGGGGGGGGTAATAGTAGTGGCTTTGTGGGGGGTAATGGGAAAATGAGGACAGATATGCTTCACTATACAATCAGGGCAGGATCTGACCATAAATCCTGGCTCCTGAGCTAGGTGTGATGGCACACACTTGTAATCCTACAAGTGTGCTGGGCAAGCTGAGGCAAGAGAACTGCTGTGGGTTTCAGGCCAGCCTGCCTATGCAGTGAGTTCAAGGCCAGCCTGCACTACAAAGCTAGACCCTGTCTCAAAACAAAAACATCTGGCTCTTGGTCCCCAATCTAGACAGATAACCTTGTACACCTCTTTTTCCCTCTGTCTCCCATCTCAGGCATAGCAAATTGGGGCAGTATGGGGTATACTAGGATTGAAGCTAGGACGGGGACCAGACAGAGTGAAGTTAAGAGCAAGTAGAGAACAGCAGCTTGACCAGGACCTGGCTGTGCTGCAGATACCCACCCACCAATGCGGGCTGCCTCAGGTGACTGCTTCCCTTAAAAAAGGTCAGATAGTATTTTACTTTGCAGCCAAATAATCTGTACTTCCTTGCCAAGCAGCCAGAAGGTATGGTTATGCTCTAACAAAACTTCATTACAAAAACAAATAGCTAGGTGAGCCAATTGCCAACTCGCACCCTGGATGCTCATGTTAACCAGGTGTCAATGAAAATAAATTTTCTCTTCCATGAGAAAGTCCCTGAATTGGACAGTGCCCTCTTAGCATGGAGATGTACCCTATACTGCCCAAGCCACAGATCCCCAGCCCACAGATGGATCCCTGCATTCACAACCAGCCTGGCCTGTGGGGGAAATCTGACCTGGGCTGGAGTTCCTAGCCCAGGAGGAGATGAGCCCAAGCTTACCTGCAAATTCCTGCCGCAAGGCTCGAGCAAAGGCTCTACCCACCACCTGTGCGCCCATCACAATGATCTGGGCCAGGTATTTGGCCTGTGGGCAGAGCAGGCACCTGGTCAGCAGGCTGCATTTCTAGGCCCTGGAAAGGTAGTACCCACCCTAGAGATGGCTGCCAAGTGGCAAGGCTGATGGAGAGCTGAAGGCATGAGGTCCTGAGCTGCAGCCACAGGCCATCTCCTCCAAGGGGCCCTGATTTTTTAAAAGAGCTTCTGCAGGGGGAAGTGTTTAGATAGTCTTTGGAGTCCCCAGTTAGGGCAGTCCTCCCACGGCCTTCAGGAAAAGCAGGGAGGAGCCACGACAGTGTGGCTGCATGGGGAGAGCACAACTTAGGAAGAAACACTGCAGCGTGGGCCCAGGGCCCCAAATAGCTCCTCTTTTTCTTTTTGAGACAGGGTCTCGCTATGCAGTTCAGATTGGCCTTGAGCTCACTTTGTAGCCAAGGCTGGTCTTGAACTCACAACAATCCTCCTGCCTCAGCCTCTTGAATGCTGAGATTACAGGTGTGTGCCACCACACCCGGCTAGCTCTTCTTATGCTTTTGAGATTGGTCTAGCCTCCATTTCACCAGGGGGTATCTTTCCCCAAGACTATTCAAGTCCATTCCAATCAACACAACAAAATTACTAGAATTCACTTAAGGAAGATAGTCTCCACTTACAGGAACTAGAAGCTCACAGAAGGGTATTCAGACCACCACTAAGGGTTCAGGGATTGGAGACAGTACAGTTGGTTTATCGCTTCAGCTAAGTCATTCCAACACTGGTATAGGACTTATGTCTGTAATGCTGTCTGCTCAGCATGTGAGTACAAAGACACACAGCACCTGATCTCTGCCCCCCGAGTTGGCCACAGACCCACACGGTCTGGCAGGGAAATTGGCTGCAGCACAGCAAGGTTGTACAGACCTTCAACTTTTGACTCACTGTCCCATGGAGGCACCCGGGGACTTAGCTAAGGTACACAGTCAACAGAGGCAGCACTTAGGAACAAGACATAGGTGCTGGGCAGAGACTGTACTTTCCGAGGTGGGTTCTAGTGGGAAGATAAAACTTTGAGAGTATATTAGGGCTTTCTAGGCACAGGAATGGGGAGGAAAAGTGTAAGGGACATCTGGGAACAGCCAATACGCTGGGCTGGCAGAAGATAAGACAAAAAGGGCAGATAACATGAAAAAGCACACAGATCTTACTGTGAAATAGAAATAATAAATGAATAGCATGTATAAAAAGTGATCCTCTGGAAGACCGAGCCAGAAGAACCTCAAGAATGAGCACAGCCTGGTCAACTTAACAAGATTATTTCAAAATATTTTAAGAGGGGGCATCTTGGGAGCCAAGTGTGGAGGTGCAGGCCTGTAATCCTACCACTGTGGGAGGCTAAAGCAGTAGAATTCCCAAGTTGAGCCTAGCCTACACAACATAGCAAGACTGTCTCAAAATTTAAAAATGAGCTGGGTATAGTGACATGCCTGTAATCTCAGTACTCAGGAGGCTGAGGCAGGAGGACTGCCTTAAGTTTGAGGTCAACCTGGAATTACAGGTATGTGCCTCCATGCCCAGCCTAGTAAGTATTGACTGAGCTTGTGTGCCAGGTGCTGTGAACATGTTCTATTGTTTGTGCCATTTAATCCCAGTAACTCCAGGGGCTGAGTGACCAGCTGAGGACACATGGCTGGTACTTAGGGGAGTGGGGAGGGGAGCTCAGACCTGGTGCAAAGCCTTCCACTGGCTGCTGCCTCCACAGAATCCTGGGGCTTGGGGGGGAGGCAACTGTGCAAACTGACCACTGTTAGGAACCCAACCCGGAGACCAAAGAAGGGCTGTCAGATTCCAGTTGGAATCCAGACTCTATTAGAACTGGCCTCCTTTGGCTCCCGAAGTCCTGCCCTTCCCTAACAGGCAGGATGTGATTATGGGCCATTAGGGGAATCAATAAACAGAAGTGGATTTCTGTTTCATAAGTAGGCGGAGATTTCATAAGCTGTGGAGATTTCATAAACCCTGGATTTCACACTAGAAAGGCTAGAAAGCAAAGCCTGGAGAAGACCCTTGTGAGATCAAAGGTAGGGTGGGACTGCAGCCAGCTGTGTTGCAGGTGTAAGGAGTAACAGGGCACTTGCTTACAGGTAATCTCACCTGAGTTCTGCCCTCCTTGCCTAAAGCCACTCCTACGTGGGGCGGAAGGCTAAAACAGACGGTTTGTTTAACAGGCCATCAGTGACTCCAGAGGGCGTTCCTGACCTAGAACACCTTTCAAGATGACCTCACTTCCTACCAAAAGCCTCTGTCCCTATACTGCCACACATCACACATGGCCTTGTTTTTATCGCCGGCTTACTTTTCTGTTGAAACTGATGACTATTGCTAACTAATGCATGTTAAGAATTGAGGTGCTATAGCTGGGAATGCTGGTACACACTTGTAATCCCAGCACTCCAGAGGTTGAGGAAGGAGGATCAGTGAGAGTTCAAAACCAGTCTGGGCTGCAAAGTGAGCTCAAGGCTAGCCTGAACTGCATGGTGGGATCCCGTCTCAAAAAGACAAAAAACAAAACAAAACAAAACAAACCTGAGGTGCTAGGCCAGAGATACAGCTTAGTGGCACAGTGCCTTCCTGGCAAGTACAAGGTCCTGAGTTCAATTCTTGGTACCAAAAAAAAAGGAGAGGGGTGCTGCCCCGAGTGGTGATACACACCTATAATCCCAGCACTCAGGAGGCTGAGGCAGGTCACAAGTCTGAGGCCAGCCTCGGTTATCTAGTGAGTTCAAGGCCAGCCTGGACTGCAGTGAGACCCTTTCTCAAAACAAAGGAACTGAGGCTGGACCCAGATGTGGTGGTGCACACCTGTGATCCCAGCACTGTGGGAGGCTGAGGGAGGAGGATCAAAAGTTTGAGTCTAGCTTGGGCAATTAAGCAAAATCCTGTCCCAAGATAGGGTAAGTATTTACAGCAAGAACTACAGCTGAGGACCAGGGTGGGGTGTGTGTGTGTGTGTGTGTAGCTCAGTGGTAAAGGACTTGCTCTGTATGCTAGATCACCAGCACTATAAAACAAAACTGTTTAAAAATCCTGCTTAAGGCTGTAACTGGAAAACTTTGCCAATCACCCCTGTTCACTTCAAGCCAAAGTGGCATAGTAATCTGCTGGTCCACTGTCCACAGCTACCTGGTGATGGAGAAGGCAGGCCTGACCCATGAAGTTTCAGCAGCTGTGTGTATAATGTAGTATAGCAGTTACATGGCAAGACTTTGGGATTCTCTGTGTGCAAACCTGAGTGTGTGGCCCAGGATAAGTTCTCAACCCCTGACCTTGTTTCCTCACTGTCAAATGTGGAATACAGCTGTCATGGAGATGAAATGAGATAATGCCTGTAAGGTGCCTGATAGAGCCTAATGATAAGAGAGGTGATCAATTAGGTGTTTACTTTCTTTTATTAGTGCTGGATTTACAAAACCTAGAACTGGCAAAACAGTATGGAGTAAAAAATTTTTTTCTAGCATAGTAGCCACCCCCTTTTTGAGATAGGGCCCAGCTATGTAGCTCAGGCTGGCCTTGAGCTCACTTAGGTAGCCCAGGCTGCCCTCAAAGTTGAGGCAATCCTGTGTTGGCCTCCTGAGTGTTGGGATTACAGGTGTGTGCCCCCACCATCAGGGGTACAGAACAGGGCTGTATCATTTGATAGCGCCCCTCTGATTCCTCAAGGGTAAAGGCTGTAAGATTATTCCCTAGAGAGCTGGGGAGGAAAGAGGAGAGAATAATGTTGGTCCAGACTAGAACCCTGTGCTTCTCACTAGCTATATGGCCCTGGGGAAACTACCCAACATTTCTGAACCTCAATTTTCTTAGCTGAAAAATGTAAGGAGTAAGTAATACCCTCTTCATGGAAGGTAAGGCACTTGGGAGGTAATACATGTAAAGCCAAGGAGCTTCCATGATAAGCCCAGAGCAGCTTTGCTTCCAGACCAGATCCTCTTCAGTATTAGTGGTCTGGTGATCGGGCAGCCAAATCTCTTATGAACCCAAATATTTCCTAAGTACTGTCTGAATCAGGCAATGCTCATAGCTGAAGATCTGTAGTGAGCAGACATCTGCCTGCTGTAGCTACCACAAGTGACCAACCTGGCAATTGGTAAGGACATGCCCAGGAGACCCCCTCCCACCCCATAATTAACTGACACACCTGAAGATCCCAGGCAAGAGCAATGAACCCATGTGGTTAGCAACTTCAAGCCAGGTGGAGAGCAGAAGTCAGAGGTGAGAGTCACAGAACTCTAACTCTGGACTCACCATGGACAGGAGGCTATCTGGGGAACAACTTGGAACAGTGCAGCACCCAAACCCACAGCTAGGTAAAGGACCACAGATAGCACTGGAGGGCATCTAGATGTATCTCTTGAGAAATATATCAAGAAGGGAAGCCAGGCATGGTGGCACATGCCTGTAATCTGAGCACTTGGGAGGCTGAGGCAGTATGATAGGAAGCCCAAGCCAAGTGTAGCAGCACACACCTATAATCTTGACGTGGGTGGGCTGAAACAGGAGGATCTCGAGTTGGAGGCTGGCGTGGCCTACAATAGCAAGTTTGAGGTCAGCCTGAATTATATATTGAGACCTCCTGTATCAAAAACCCTAAAATAAAAAAGAAAGCAGCCAGGTGTGATGGACGCCCATAATCCCAGCAATCAGGACACAGAAACCAGAAGGTTGCAAGTTCGACAAGCCCACACTACTTAGTGAGTTCAAGGCCAGACTGGACCACTTGGCGAGACTGTGTGGGTGTGGCAGGGGGCGGGAGAATGGGACAATGACAAAAAAGGAAGGAGCAAGCCCAGCTTCCCAGCAGACCTGTGTGAGATACAGCGTTCCTTCTCAGTAGAGCCGCAGGCACACGGACTCCACTGTGGTGCACCCTTCTCAAGGACGTGATGAGGCTGGACAGAAGCCTGGTCACTGAGGGCACCTGCACACGGCTGCTGGCATCACAGCTTAACAGCAGGAACGTCAGGACCACAACTGGGACATCTGCCTCAGCACTCCTGGGGCCCTATCACTGGCTTGCACAGCAGGTCCCCATCATGTACTCAAACAAATGTGGCTATCAAGAATTCACGTAACCAGCAAGCCCCTGAGCTCTGCTTTGCCCAAAGCTGTAGTCTCAGAAACTCTTATGTCCCCAGACAGGGCTTCCAAATGCTCCCTAACCCCTAAGCTGAAGAAAGGCTCTGGGAGCTGAGTGCACAGTTCCCCACAGCTGCCTGCAGGTTCGGCCGACACCTTCGCCTGGCATTCACACCTCTCCATAACCCAATATTTTTTCCCTCCTCTCCCCTCAACTCCACTCCAAGAACAGCTCTCATACCAAATACTGTACAATGCCTGTGCTGCTCTGAGTCCCTTCAGTCTGAATTCCCCATCCCAGCCTGACTCTGTCAAGACCCAACATCCTTGAGGTCTTGGCTCAACATGTTGCCCTCCTCTCACCCGTGCTTCACTGACACAGCTCCTGTTACTGGAGAAGTGACTAGAATTACAAAACTGAGGCTTCCCTTTTTAGAGACTTGTGTCACCAAGTAAGGCTGTGTGTACCAGGCTTCCTAGCCCGTTCTTAACAGTATTGTGAGGTATCTTGAGACCTGTCCCCCACATGCAGTTTTCTTAAGCTCCTCCCCATAGTACCTCCTTTTCCTATTAACATACTGTCATATAGTCAGTCTTATCTTACCAACTCACTCACTTTCTCCTTTAGGATACGAATTCCTCCAGGGCCACATTTCATTTGGCCTTGGCTGGCAGAGGCTCAGAGTTCAAGGAGGAAATACAAACGAACGAGCCAGTTCTGTAAGATCACTGTAGGTCTTCAATAAATAACCACAAGACAGGAGTAAAGTGGTGGCAAATGTAGCCTGGGGACACAAAGAGCTGGGCTCAAAACCAGTCTCTGGGTTTTGGGAAGAATGACCCTGAAGAGTTAAATTCTAGCTCAGGTTCCTTGTGTACAGTGGGGTCCAGGACAGCATGACTCCATGTGAATTCAATGAAAATCTGCACAAAGCCTCATCTCAATGCCTGGAACTTCTAAGCGCCAAACTTCTACTTTATTCTCGCAAAATTAAGAAGCGGCTCCCAACCCGACTGAATCAAAGTCACTTGGGTAACATACAGGGCCTCCAAAAACAGTGCTCAAGGTCCTGCCTTTTAAATTCTTTTTATTTTTGAGACAGGATTTGGCTAAATCGCTAAACTGCCCAGGCTGGGCTGGAACTCACGATCCTCCTGCCCCAGCCTCCCAGACCTGCTCCCCCAACCCTGGAGAGGGTCTCTGTGTAGTTCAGGCTGGTCTCAAACTCTGACGATCTTCCAGCCTCTGCTTCACGATTGCTGGGATTACAGGCGTGCGCCACCGCGCCCAGCAACCCTTGACTTTAAAGTTTCCCCCGGTGACCTGCAGTGCACAGGTCTGCGGACTGGCTCTCGGTACCAAAGGTATCACAGAATCGCTCCATTTTCCACAACTGGAGACCCGTCTAAGACCAGATCTACTACTTCACTGGATAGTCCACTGTAAAAGGGAGATAATAACCCGCAAAACCCACAGGCTGCGCAGAGGCCCAAGGCTCGGGGGCTGCCCATCCTCCTCCCCGTTGCCCAGGGCGGCTCGTTCTCATCAGACCTGGGCACACTGCTACGGCGCGCCGGGCGGGCGCTTCCGGTCCCCCACCCCAGCCCTGCAGCCAGCCCGGCAGCGTCCGCCAGACGTTGTTCCCCGCCTCCGCTGGCTTCCGCCGCGGTGCGACGCCCCCAGACCCGGCTTTCTGCCGCGCACAGTTCTCTCAGCCTCGCTGGAGCTTGGAGCTCATCGCCTCTCCCCCCTCGGCTCCCCCCTCCCTGGGGGCAGTGCCCGCCTCAGGTCTCACCATGGCGACCGCTGTGCCTCCGGGTCACCGGCTTGGGTTCCCTGGACCCTCTGCCTAGCTCAAGGGCGGTCGGCAGGTCAGAGGTTAAGACGTCAGAGAGCGCGTGCGCCAGGCCGTGCTGGGCATGCGCGTTGTCATGGTCCCGGCCCCGGCACTGCCATGACGTACGCGGGGCGGAGCAGAATCTCTTTGGGGGCGGAGCCTCCCTTTGGGTCGGAGGGCTACTGGGCCTGCGTAGGGCGGGCGTAGGGCGGTCCCGGAACCTGGCTCTGCTGCAACTGCGTAAGGAGCGAGGATTATTGCAAGCGGGTCAAACGTGGGGCTGTTCATCCCCTTGACTTCGCTGAAATGTTTAGGACCAAAACATTATATAAAATAGACACAGTATGAAGTAGGATGCCAAACTCTCCAGAATATTTAAGAAAACGAGGAACTTCAAAATAAAGTTTCTGCCTGTGAAATACCTGAGGATCTTCTCTTCCAATCTGCCCTCAGATGATAGTCATAGGCGTCTACCCGACCCCCGTCACTGTGCTGTGACATATCCTCTATGCTTTCGGCTTTTTGGTTAGGGTTTGTTTTGAGACAGTCTCACTAGGTAGTTCAGGCTGTTCTCATAAAGTTGCTGTGTAGTCCCCACTGGTCTGGAATAGGCTTATACCACCATACCCAGCTTCACGTGTTTTTAGTAAGTTCTTTTGAGACATATCACACACAATTTGTCTTTATTTATTTGTCTTTTTGAGATAGGGTTTTCGTATGCAGGTCAGGCTGACCTGGAACCACAGCAAGCCTCCCACATCAGCCTCCTAAGCGCTGGGATTATTACAGGCGTGCGCCACCACACCCCGCCTTTATTTTTGAGATGGAGTATTACTGTGCTGACCTCAAACTTGAAATCCTTCTGCCTGAGCATAATTCAGTAGCTGGGATTATAGGCATGTGCCACCACACCTGGCCTCAGTTTACCTTTTTAAAAATTATTTATTGTGGGTTTTTGAAGCACAGTCTCACTTTGTAGTTTTGGCTGGCCTTGAACTTACTATGGAGTCCAGGCTCCTGTCTCAGCCTTCTGAGTGCTGAGATTATAGGTATTCGCTCCTGGTTCACCTTTTAATTTTTAAAAGTCCATTAATTCAATGCCTTTTAGTATATTCATAGAGCTGTGCAATTATCACTACTGTCTAGTTTCAAAACATTTTTACCACTCATTAGCATTCTGCACCCCTCCCCAGCTCCAGCCCTGGAAACTACTAATCTGCATTCTGTCCCTATGGATCCCGGTTCTGGACTTTCTAGGAACGTGGAATCAGTACTATACATAGCCTTTTGCCATTGGTTTATCTCATCTATTCTTTTGAGACAGGGTCACTCAGGTTGGTCTTGAACTTGTGGAGGACATTCTTTGATTAGAATGCATTGAGGACACAACGATTTTTTATTTGTTAGAGTTTCTTAAGATAAGGCTTCACTTTACAGCCCAGCTTAGCCTTGAATTTACAATCCTCCTGTCTCAGCCCCTTGAGTACTGGGATTACAGACGTGTGGGGTTACATGTGGAGAAGGATAATCCTTTAATTATCCTTGCTAAAACAGTTGGTACCCACCCATTTGTACTAGCTACGCCCTTGGTTCTCCCTCAATAAAAGCTGACTGAGATTGGTATTCGAGGCTGCAGTCCAAGAGGCTGTAAGCCCCCTGATCCCAGAAGTTTGTCTCTTGTAGTTCTTTTTCCTTTCTCTTTCTTATTCATCCGCGGGTACCTCGTTCTTGGGACCTGTTCACCCTGGACAGAAATGGATCATAGACCAAGAGAACTCACTATGTATCCTTTTGGCTGGAACCAGCATCTTCCAGTAATTTTTCAAAATGATGAACACGAAGGGAAAGAGGGGAACCCGGTATACGTTCTCTAGGCCTTTTAGAAAACATGGGGTTGTTCTGGCCACATGTATGCGAATCTACAAAAAGGGTGATATTGTAGACATCAAGGGAATGGGTAATGTGCAAAAAGGAACACCACACAAATCTTACCATGGCAAAACAGGAAGCATCTCCAGTGTTACCCAGCATGCTGTTGGCATCGTTGTAAACAAGCAAGTTAAGAGCAAGGTACTTGCCAAGAGGATTAATGTGGGATCGAGCCTATTAAACACTCACAGAGTTAAGACAGCTTCCCGAACGTGTCAGGGAAAACGATCAGAAAAAGAAGGAAGCCAAAGATAATGGAACCTGGGTTCCAGCCTGAGCCGCCCAGAGAAGCGCACTTTGTGAGGACTAATGGGGAGGAACCCGAATTGCTGGAACCTGTTCCCTATGAGTTCAGGCATAAGCTGGGGATGGAGCTCTGCCATCCAGCACCTAACTGCTGCTAGGTGTTCTAGGTCCTACTTAAACAGAAAAAACCATCCCGTGTTGTAAGGGTGGTTTTCTTAATTGAACAGGTGTTTGGCGCCTATACTCAGAAACAGGTATCTGGAGTATTTCATCCTACCTAGTTGATTGTGTTAGGTCTTTACTCTTCGGTGTTTTTCTTGCAGAAAGATATTGCTGAGGAATTATGTAGCAGTATACTCAGATGACCACATATTTATGAAATATTTATATTCTCTTGAAGATCCTATAAATCACTTTGGGGAAAAGATATAGCAAAAGAAATGGAAGTCACTGCATTTAAATAAATGGAGTCTAGCGTGGTGGCACACACCTGGAATCCCAGAACTCAGGAGGCTGAGGCAGGAGGGTCATTGTGAGTTTGAGACCAGCCTGAACTACAAAGTGAGCTCAAGGCGAGCCTGAACTGCATAGCAAGACCCTGTCTCAAAAAGACAAAAAAAAAAGGAAGTCCATTTCAGTTAAATAAACTGTTTCAAGCGTGCACACACACACAAAACTCACACCTCAGCCATGTAGCCTAGGTTGGCCTCAAACTCACGGTGATCTGCCTGACTCAAGTCTCCTGAGTGCTGGAAATACAGGTGTGTGCCACCATGCCCACACCATCCCTGCCTGCTCCTTTAATTTTATATTTATTGTTTATAGCCTGTTCCTTCTCACTGGAGTGTGCACTTTCAGGGGTCTGTTATCTCCACTCTTGACTATCAAGGGCCTGCAGAGCTAGCTGGCGCAGGACCAGCGTTCACAAATGTTTACTGAATGGGTGAAAGCAGGCTGCCTTGGACTATGCTGTGGACCACTGCCCTGCCTTCCTTCTTTTCCTCTGGGTCTCCAGATCCCTTCTTTCCTCACACTGCCTTTCCTTTTGTCTGAAACACTCTTCTCCTGGCTCTCTCTTTGGCTGGCTCTTTCAGGTCTTAGTACTGAAATTAAATAAGAGTCACCCTCTCAGATCCCAGAACACCCTGGCTAACCCTTGCATGTTTTGTTGTGGTTGTTATTGTTCTTTGAGACAGGGTGGCCTTAAACTCACTATGTAACCCAGGCTGGCCTCAAACTTCTAACAATCCTCCTGCCTCAGCTTCCTAAGTGCTGGGATTACAGGCGTGCACCACCACAGTCTCCTGGCATCAAAATCACATCCTTTAACTAGTTTTTTCTTCTCAATGGCTCTCTTAACACTCTGCTCTCCTGCAGATAGTCCAGGGTTCCTTTGTGCAATGAAGTCATATTAAACTCAAGCTCCCTGAAAGACCTTTCTGGTTCATTATAGTAGGATAGTACAGCTAGGCTGTTTTGGGCTCCTGAGTGCTGAATGAAATGAAATCCCAGTAGCCTGCATCTAAAAAGCCTTAGAAGCAAAGTGAGACTGGGACAAGAAGCCCAGGGCCTAACCCCTCTCTTGTACACCTCTCCTCATCCCGATTTCAGTTAGAGGCCAGAGAACATAAAAAGTAGACAGCTTAGAAAAGTTTAATTGCTGAAAACATCCAGGGTGTGCGCAGGCCGGTCCCTGTGGAGCTCACACTGCACCAACTGGGCCATCAGTTTGGTGGGGCCTTTTCCAGGCATCAAGCCTGGGAAGCAGGGCAACTGGTCCCAAACCTCTGAGGCTGGAGCTGCTTCAAATGACTTGGGGGCGGGGGCAGCTCCCCATAGTCTTGTCTGGAACTCGGCAACAGGCAAAACTGGTTGGCGTGTGGTAACTCAAAGTGCTGGACAAAGCCAGCCCAGGCTGGGATTGGCTGGTATCAGTAGAAAGAGTAGAGAGACAGGGAGCCCAAGGCCTGCCCAGGGACATGCTGCTGATCCCTTCCTACCCCGGTCACATGCTAGCAGGCAGCCGAGGAGAAGCAGCCGGTCCTAGAGAAAGCAGAGGTGCAGACAATCTCCAGAAAGTGCAAGTGGGCCCAGTGGCCACAAAAGTGCCCAAAGCCCACAGGAAACCAGGGCTTCTGGGATGGGATATGCCAGGGCCAAAGAGACATCTTCCAGTTTGGAGAGACGTGAGGTGTGCAGGGGCACCAGGCGGTTCTAGGAGGTGGCAGCAGCAGCTGTGGCCAGAGGTGGCTTGTGGGCAGGCTAGTCCTGGGTGACAAACCAAGAAGTGGGAGGCTGTTAGGAGGCCTGGGGGGGGGGGCGCGTGTGCTGCAGTGGGCACAGGTGGGGCAGTGCTGCCAGCTGGAAAGGCGGGGCCCATCTGTCATTCACTCACCCATTCATCCTCGTCCACCCCTTCAAAGGAGTCCTGGGGCAGTGGGTCCTCCCGGTTCCCCAGCTTTGCCACCATGGCATTCAGCAGCTACAAAGGTGGACAGGAGAAGAACTGAAAGGAGCAGGATTCACCAACCTCCAAACCATCAGACCCCCCATAGTTTTAAAACTCCACAGTGTTGTGAAAAGTCTTTTCAAGTAAAGCCCTGCCAAAGTTGATGGGTTTCCACTGAAAAGGCCACAAGGACTGCAACAGCGCACACCCTGCCACATACCTATAATCCCAGCCACTGGGAGGATGAGGTAGGAGGATCACAAGATAAGGCCAGCCTGGGCTACTAAAAGGATTGTCTCAGCAGTTTAAAAAAAATTAAAAAAAAAAAGCCAGGCATAGTGGTGCACACCTGTAATCCCAGCACTCGGGAGGCTGAGGCAGGAGGATCATTGTGAGTTCAAGGCCAACCTGGGCTACAAAGTGAGCTCAAGGCCAGCCTGAACTGCACAGTGAGACCCTGTCTCAAAAAGACAAAAAAATAATTATTATTTTGGGGGGGCTGTTTTGAGACAGAGGCTTGCTATGTAGTTTAGGCTGGCCTTGAATTTGAGGTGAGCCTCCTGCCTTAGCCTCCCAAGTGCTAGAACTATAGGCATGTGCTACCATACCAGGTAAATTTAAAACTTTAAATGGCTGAGGATGTAGCTTAATAGGTAGAATGCTTACCTAGAATATACAAGGACCTGGGTTCAATCCCCAGTATAGCAAAAGAATGAATAGAGACAGGGGAATTAGATACAGAGACGACGGCACTGTGCCTGTCAGGTGCCACTGTGCGGACACTGCCTCAAAGGCTCAGACGCACACCAGGGTCCCAAACACCCCAAACTCCAGCTTTGGGTATATGAGGCCTGTCCAGGCTGTGGCCTCTCACTGCCCTCCCTGGCTTGGTGTCCCCTGGGGGCAGCATATGCAGGGACCTAGAAGGTCTCCCCACAAAACTCAGTGGACATGTACATAGCTCCTCTTTCCATCTGGGTTGCAGCCAGAGACCTGAAGGACAACCACCCACAGCCAGGACCCCATCTGCTCCGTGCGCAAGGGCAGCTTTCCCGTGCCTACCTCTTCCTTCTTTTGCTGGTCTGACTTCTCCTCCAGGAACTGCACTGAGGATGGAGCTCGCCGGGCAGGGGCTTCTCGAGGGGCTTGGCTTACTGGGGTAGGGCAAGGACAGGCATCAGACAGTGCTCTGGGTGAGAGCTGCTTGGTGCCACTCTAGGGGAGTCCCTGGCAGAGACCCGAGATGGCATTCACAGCTACTGAATCCTCTGTTCAGGTGGCCTGCGCTGGTCAGCAGCAGGTGTGCTGAGTGTGTGTGTTGGGGGTGGGGTCTTGGATAGAAACACAGACCACAGGTCCCGCTCTCCAGACACCGAGATGGCCTGGAGACACGGCCCTCCATCCCAAGGCGAGTCAGAGGAAGAAAGGACTGGAGTCAGGCTGCCGGCCCCTCCTCCAGCCCTGCCCAAACTCCCCTGTGGCCTCCCTATACCCATCCCCATAATCCACCTGGGGTCATGCCAGCGGGCTGCAAGCTGAGTAGCTGAGGTTGTCCATTAGCACCTCCCAGCCAGGCCTGGGCACTGAGCACCGGCTCCCACCTCACAGCTGTGTCTGGAAACACGTCATCCTGGAAGAACTCTTTCTGCAAGGGTGGAAGGGGTTATCCTGAGACACTGACCAAAGGCTAAGGCACCCTAGCATCCAGACCTGGTAACCCCCACTCACATACATGCTGGGGTTTCTATGAGTTTTAGAAGTTCAGCACAATAAGGCGGCAGGTATCACAAAGAACAGAGCAAAGAAGTTTGGGGGAAGGACCAGCGAGAAAATGAAGTCCCTGGCCAGTGCTGAAGTGAGAACTAAGCGCTGGAATCCTTGGACCCAACCTCACCCTGACTCGGGGCAGGCGGAAGGCAACAGGCTCTAGAGAGCTTTGGCGCAACCGCAGGCACCGGGCAAACTCTACTTCCCGCACATCACACTCAGTCTTGGGCAGGAGGACAAAGCCCTGGAGGAGAATGAGGAAGCCGGAGTTAGAGCCAGGAGCTTCTGGCTGAGCACACAGCATCTTCACTTAAGACTGCCAGGATTTTCTAGAGTTGGTGGCACACACCGGTAGTCCCAGCACTCAGGAGGCAGAGACAGGAGGGTTGTCATGAGTTTGAGGCCAGCCAGGATCATATAGTGAGTTCAGGGGCAACCTGAACTATATACTGAGACCCTGTCTCAAAAAACCAAAACAATGATAATAAGACCACCATGACCATGGCCTGAGCCTGGACAGTAGCACATGGGCAATGTGCACAGTTGGCTCTCTGGTGAAAGAGGGCTGGTGTGTAGCCCTGAACTGTTTCCCCAAAAGGTGAACTCCTACCATGACCCACTTGAACTTGTGATTCTCCTGCCTAAGCCTCCAAAGTAGCTGTGATTACAAGGGTGTACCACCATACCCGGCTCATTTTTAATAATAGATAAATATAACAACTAGTTCTCACAATTCCTAGATAATTCCATAACCAGCTGGCCACAAAAGGAACAGCACTGACCCAGACAGCCCAGGCTCCCGCACTTCCCCTAATAGCCACCAGAGGGAGGAGAAGCCCTGTGATTCCGGGGACAGTCAGTTCGGCGGCCAGGGCAGCCTCACCTTGTGTGGATCAGGCGAAGTGAAGCTGTTGCACTCCAGGAAGAAAGGGGCCTCAGGAAGCAGCTCGTATAGAAATACACGGGTGTCACCCTGGGGGGAGGTGAGGGTGGGAAGGTGACAGTGAAGCAGCTACACCAGCCCCTCCCCTCACCCTGCCCGCCCTCCCAGCCCAGCCCACCTTGCCAGTGAGGAGCACGATGCTGGTGTCAGGGTCGTAGTTGGGCAGCAGGGTGGATGGTGCCACGTCGAGGCCCAGTACTGCTGCGGGGCCGCTTGCCAGGGCGTCAGCCATGTACAGCAGCAGCTGGCGCTCACTTTGACTACCCGAGGGTCAGGGTCAGAAGCAGGACCTCAGGGCTGGAGAGGCCGGGGTGGGGGGGCAGAAACTACCACAGGGGCCCATCCTTTCTGAGCTGGGGAGCCTGAGGCCCACTGAGCCACGGGAGAGCTGAGTCCAGCCCCAAGAAATGGCCTGGCTAGGGTAGCAGTGTTTT
Source organism: Dinomys branickii (assembly GCA_004027595.1). Lineage (NCBI taxonomy): Eukaryota > Metazoa > Chordata > Mammalia > Rodentia > Dinomyidae > Dinomys > Dinomys branickii. The sequence continues at coordinate 78,339 of PVLD010005182.1, forward strand.
CACCTGCTGCTCTGCCTGTCCTCCTCCCGACTATGCCCCAGGTCCCCCGCACAGTGCTGACCCTGCTCTGGGTTTCTAGCCCCCATGCTCCTCCTCAGGTCTGCTCCTGCAGGCTGGAGAGCTTTCTGGCCCTTTCCCCCAGGTCTCAATCAACAGCCCAGTGTGACCCAGCTCAGATGCCACTTCCCCTTGGAGGCTCTCCCCGATTCCTCCCTAATGTGCGTCTGGAACACCTCCTGGGTCTCTCTCACTGGCCTGGGTCTTTGCTTCCTGTGCTACACTTGATCCCCCATAGGCCTGGGCTCCTGGGCACCTGGCTCTCACTCCCCGGACCCCCACTATCCCATTTTCCCTCCCCAGCCCTCCCTGTCATCCACACACCTATGCATGTGTTTACCCATCTGTTCATCCATCCACTCATCCATCAACCACCCCTCCATTCGTCTACCTCCCACCCAGCCCTACCCCACCATCCAGTGAGGGGTGGGAACGGGTTTTGCAGGCCTGACAGGTATCTGTAACTTTAGGAAAGGGAACTCAGGTAGCTCCTGAAGCCTGGAGCTGGCTGTCCCTGAGTCCTCACCCGTCAAAGCCGGACACCAGCAGACAGCACCCATCACACACCCAGATGATGCGGGCTCCACGGCCTCCCTCAGGTCCTGGACCTTCCTGTTGAGATACAGCATGTGAATCCTAGCCAAGGTCCCCACAGACTGGGTCTGGGAGCCACCTCCAGCCCATAGTTGCTCACCTGCAGGGGCTCAGGGCCTCTCCTGGGCTCATACACCCGCACATATCCGTCCTTGCAGACAGTGGCCAGCTGCTGCCCATCGGGACTCCAGGCTAGGCCAAAGATCTGGGAACAGGTGGGGATGTGAGAGATAGCTTCTCGCCTCATGGCTGAGTCCCTGCCTCTGCAGCTGTCCTACCTGGTCTTGGTGGCCCTGCAACCTTAGCTGCTCAGTCCCAGCCTTAAGGTCCCAGATCCGGATGGTGAGGTCATAGGAAGAGGAGGCCAGCACATCGGCCGCCAGTGGGTGGAAGCGCAGAGAGTAGATCTTCTCTGTGTGACCTGGGGGAGCGCTGTGAGGTGACACTAAGCCCCTGGAAGTCACTACCCCACCCAGTCCCATCCCAGGCCCTTCTGACCTGTGAGCACAGCCTCTGGCGTGGTAAGCACATCCTTCAGGCCCTCGGGGGGCACCCGCCACAGTCGGATCCGGGCATCCTCTCCAGCTACGGAAAGAGACCAATAGCTTCTCATTGTTGGGCCCCAGACCTACCCTCAGTTCCATGCCTCACTGAGGACCTGGGACTCTCCCTTAAGCCAGGCACCCAGTCTCCTTACCCACAGCGAGGTGGTGGGGGTCAAAGGGGTCCCAGGCCAGATCAGTGACTGCTGCCCCGTTCTGCAGTGTGGGCAGTGCAGTGTCAGGCAGGCGGCCAGGCTTCTTTAGCTGTAGGAGGTGCCCCCCACCATGGCCCATGAGACCCACGCAGGAGAGCTGGTCCCAGGAACTGCAGGGTGACAGCATGCCTGGGCCCCACCCTCTACAGCAGGTGTCCCCACTACTGAGTGGCCCAACCTCTCTACCTTAGCCACCTCTGCTTTGAGCCCCCAGCCCAGTGCAAAGTGGGAAGCCCCAGAAAGTGAGGGGTGGCAGCAGAGGGATGGAAAGAGCTCAGGCTCTGGGCTCAGGTGGTCTGGGTTTGAACCCAGCTCCACTTACGCAGCTGTGTGACCTGGACAGGTCACTAAACCTCTCTGTGCCGCTTCACCCTCATCTGTAAAATGGGGATAAGAAGGCACCTGCTGCATGGGGCAGCTGGGAGGACTACTGGATCTGCTGGCAGGCGTTTGATATACAGTCTGTGCTCATGACCTCCTGTGAGTAGCTAAGGCTCTCAGTGCCCTTGCCAGGATCACTTACCTCAAGCACAGCCACTTGCCCACCACTGCTCAGCAGAGGCACAGCCACACGCAGCTTGTTGGCACAGAAGCCATCACTCTCACCAGGCGTGGTGAGGTTAAGCCCTTTGAGGTTGGTGATGTGACTGTCTCGATGCAGGACGGTGCCCTGAGCATGGCGGAACTTGGAACTGGGGCCTGGGGGGTGGTAGGAACATGGAGCCTTGAGTGAGATGCTGTGCCTCTCTGCCCTGCATCCTGGGTCCTGGCTGCCTGCTTCCCTCCTCATGGGACAGTGCCTGGAGTGTGCCCAGGCCAGGCCTCTGCAGAGGCAAGGCACACAACTCACTTGGGAAGCTCATCCTTGCTTCTCTGCACCCTGAGGGGTCTCACTGGAACCGCAGGGTTCCAGGGAACACTGCTTGGGAACCAGTGGTCCAGATTGCGCTACAGATGACACTCAGGAGCCTCACTCCAGCCTGTGGGCTGAATGGACAAATGACTCTGCCCAGAGCTGCAAGTCTGGGCAAGTGGGGGTCACTCTCATGAAGTCTCCCCTCAAGAATAGGGGACAGAGATGACTGGCTAGGGGTGGGATAGATAGGGTCCTCGTCCTGACTGCCTTACCTAGAAGACTCTGCAGTGACTTCTGACTGGGGCTGGTGCCAATGCCACTGGTGCTGGAGAGCGAGGCCCCCGAGCTGGAGGGTGTGGAGGGTGACGTCAGCAAGCTTGGAGGAGAAGAGAAGCCCTCCTAGGGAGAAGGGCCTGGGTCACTCCGCGGGCCCTTGGGCATGCCGGCCAGGGAGAGAGAAGACACACCTGGCCAACTCCAGGGCCATCACTCTGGGCCTCTCTAGGCTGTGGGACCATGGGCTGGGTATGAGACCCACTGTGGGTACAGGCAATGGTGGGGGAGAACAGGGCTGGGTAATGGGCAAGAAGGTGGGCCGGACTGTTGGCCACAGGACAGTAGGTAGCAGCTCCTGGGTCCTGGCTTCGTAGAGGTCTGTGACAAGTAAGAGCTGCTGACATTTCAAGAAAAGCCAGAAATCTGCTCTTTATGTGCAAAGTCTCACTTTCCCTGGTATCTGTTCAACTTTATGCTGTGAGCATTCCTGTCTCTGTTTTGTTTGTTTGTTTGTTTGTTTTTGGGTACCAGGAATTGAATTCAGGACCTTGCATTTGCCAGGCAGGTGCTTGTACCATGGAGCTATATCCCCAGCCCCCCCTCCTTTTTTTTTTGACAGGGTCTTACTATGTAGTTCAGGCTAGCCTTAAACTCATGGCAATCCTCCTTCTGCCTCGGCCTCCCATATGCTGGGATTACAGGCATGCAACACCACATCTGGCTTTTTCTTTTTTCTTTTTTGGTGGTACTGGGAATTGAGCCCAGGGCCTTGTGCATGCTAGGCAAGCACTCTACCACTGAGTTATATCCCCAGCCACTGTTATGCCTGATGATAGAAAAGACCATAAGGAGTAACTGGCAGATGGCCATACGTGCCTACCTTGGTACCTACTGTAGTGTTGCATCAGTCATTGGTGGAGGCAGCTGGTACTTACGCTTGGGTCTATGTTGGCCTCTGGTGTCTCTGCAGGCTGGGTTGTGTCAGGGGAAGGCTCCGTTGGGGGCACCAGACAGGAAGTGAAGCTGGAGTGGGGCCGGCATGCAGGGTTGAGGCTGATCTTCTGCACCTGTGGGGAGGCTGGCGGCTGAGGCAGTGAGGGTGTAGGGATGCCAGTAGAGGGCACAGTCTGCTAGGTGGGAAAGGACCTCCATAGGGGTGGGCTCCATAGGGCTCAGGCTCAGCGGTCAGAGGAAGGGCCCACACAAAGCTGGACTGGGGGTTTACAGGAACTGATGGCACCAGGTGGGAGCACTCAACCCTACCTGCTGGTTGCTCCCGGCCCACCAGGTGGAAGGGTTGGAGGCAGGTATGCAGCCAACTGTGTCTGGGAACAGGTCCTCGTGGAATTCCACAGTCTGGGGGCAGAGAGGCAGGTCAGTGAGGCTTGAGTTCCCCAGGCCCCCAGCCCTCATACAGGGCCCCCTCACCTTCCGGGGCACATGGTGGCTGATGGGCACAATGGCTGCATCACTCAGCTGTAGGACACGGAGTACCTCACAGCCCATAACGGTTAGTGCTCGCCGGGGCACAAGGGCTGCCCCTCGCAGCACATTCTCCAGGATGCACTGGGTCACTGTCAAGGGCAGTATGGCAGGACAGTCAGGAAAACGGAGGCTCAAAGGAGAGGGAGAACTGAAGGGGACAGGGCTCACCTGGGCTTAGTGCTGGCTGCTGTGGGGCCACCTCGTAACAGTAGAGCTGACTCTCACCCTGAAAAAATGCCCAGCCTGAACGTCACTCACTGACCACATCCTGGTGGCTGAGGTCTAGTGACAATTTCCTCTCTGCCATCTGTTCTTCCCCAGGCACCAGAGCCACAGAACCATGGTGCTGTCCGGGAGCACCACCTCATGCCAGGTGCCGATCTGAGCCCTTGGCAGTCCCTGCCTCAGCTGCCCATCACCATCTTGCTTGGGGAGCACCAGGGGTGTCCGCCAGCATTTAAAGTAGGCTGAGCACATCTCAGCACTGCTGTCCTTGGTCTAGTCCTCTTGAGGGCAACTTTGTAGGGGTCACTCCATCTCACCCCCCTACGATGTCCCTGGAAGCGGGGTGTGCTATCTTAGTGCTTTCTCTTCTGGGGAAACAAGGACACTGGTGCAGGGACCCAGCTTTGGGTGGCGGACACGAGTTGGAAGCCCAGCTTATTGCTTACCTTTCCTGCCAGGACCAGGAGCCCGGAGTCTGGGTCCAGCAGAGGCATCAGAGACCTGGGGAGAGAGGGCCAGCGGGTAGGGAGGGTGAGGGGCAAGGGGCAGTAGGAATGTGTATGTCGTTACTCCAGATTGGGACTTGGAAGGTGCCACAGCAACCAGGAGCCACTCAGTCACTCTGCCTGGAATTCCTGCTCTGTAGCAAGTGTATTAGCCCGACCCCCTTGGACCTTCCACCTCTTTTCCCTATGCTGTTCATATGCCACGCACAACCCCACACCCTGCTATCTTGCCCCGAGTGCCTCAGCCATCCACTTGCTTCCCTTTTGGACTTGTGCTGGGCCTGTCCACTGAGGACCTCAGGCTCAACTTCAATATAGGCTCTTCTGAAGACCCCTACGTATATGCTGTCTCCTCCCGGAGCCAGCCTGGACATCAGGCCACACTGGCAGGAGGCAGGGCGCAATGCTAGCCCACTCCCCCCCAGTGCTGCCTGTAGCCCGTGGGGTCCACCCATGGTGCTCTAGCTTGGTGCTGAAGTGCAGTGCCACATGGCCTATCTCTCCTAATGCTTTGGAGCTCCAAGATTTCTTAGAGACTAAGATCCCTCTCTGGGCCAACTCAAAGTCCTTGTGCCCAAGTGTGAGACAGGAATCTGGGCAGAACGGCTCCCACAGTTTCTTGGCTTCCTTGCTGTCTTCAGGTCTGCAGTCCAGGCTGCGCAGGCAGGATGTTCCTGCCCCCTCTGTTCCTGAGGTGGGGGTCATGTGAAGACAACGTGGTGGTCAGGACTGCAGAGAGTAGGCTAAAAGCCCTTAGAGCCCTTATCTCTCTGTGCCAGGCTCCGCCTCAGTCAGCTCTCTGCCACTACCACCTCCTTCCCTGTGGGAGCCCCTTTACGGCTCCCCAGGCCTGTGAACTCTGCCTTCCAGCCCCACAGCATTTGAGAGGGGCGTCCGGGAGAATTCGGGAGGGTGTGTTCTGTTTCTGGTCTTGGGTTTCCTGTTGTGAGGGACCCTTGGGCTTGGGCCTCCAGCCTGACACCTTCAAACAGTTCCCCATCCTTGTGTGGTCCCAGGTCACTCAGCTGTGGCAGCTCCCTCTATTCCTCACCCAGGCCACAAGAGGCCCAGCCTCCTCATCTCCTGAACACCAGTTGCCTTACCTACCTCTCCTCCCACCCTGCCAGGAGCTGCAGAGTGGGCCAGGAAGCTGGTGGGGCCCAGGGTGCTTCCGCAATTTCCTGGAATCCCCAGAGCTGGTCACTTGTACACAGGCCCCTAATTATGTTTGGCTGGCAAGGTGAGCAGGGCTCAGTGCTGCCCTTTTCAACCTGGTCTGACCACTTCCCTCTGATGGAAGTGGTGGAGGCAGTGAGTGGGAACAGAAGTGGGCAACCTGGGTGTGCCCACGTGGGGGCTGGTGCCGCTAGGGTCAGCATCAGGTCCCCTTTCGTAGCTCCCACTATGCTTTACTCCCTCATTCCTGATCAATTATTCCTTGGATGACCTAATCTGTCCCCAGCCCTTAGCACTGCCTATAGGTGTGACCAGAGATGAGTACAAGAGACCCACCCCTGTCCTCAAGGGGCTCACAGCCTGGGGCAAGAGGCAGACACAGACAACCCCACAGTCCACCATACACTTAGCAGGGCAATTTGGCCTTGGCTGAGTGCCTGGAGAGGGTATTTTCTCTGATTCCAATGTTTGTAAAAATCAAACACATCACAGAGCAGGAATTCTAGGCAGCAAGAGCAGGGTCTGACAGGTGCTGAGGCAGATGGGTACAAGGCCTTTTGAGGAATGGAAACCTGGGGGCCTGGGTGAGGGTAAGGAGTTAAGGCTCAGGCTAGGGTGGGCAAAGCTAGACAGCACAGGCCTAGAGGCAAGAGGGGAGTTCCACCTCTAATGAGTTATAAGCATCAAAAAGCTGGTAGCATGTTTTAACTGAAGCTGGTTATAGAACGGGCTGGGAGGAGCGGGAGTAAAAGGTGACAAGTGATTTCCAGGAAGAGGATGAGGACAAACGGGCTCAGGAGGAGCCCCTGTGGTACCCTTGCTGCCTAAGCGAGGTAGAGGAAGAGGCCTGGGGCTCCACTGGGGCAGTGATGGCTCAGCTATGCTCTAAACCAACCTCTTGAAAAGCCCTGGGCTGGCTTCCCTCATCCCCGCCCTGTTGGCTCCTGCCCACTGACTCAGGACGTGGGGGCAGGAAGTCAGAGTAGGCAGGGCTGGCTCCTCCAACAGGCCAGGCCAGTCCTCTTTGCCTCAGGCAGAGCCACCTGGACAGCTCTGTGAGACAGGAGCATCTTGCTGTCCACAGTACAGAACAGGCTGGGAAACCGGGGTCATGGCACCCAACACCAAGGGTTAGCTAGTGCTGACCTGAGGCCTCATAAAGAGACTGACCTGGGTCTGTATTTAGAATGTAGGTGAGCCCGAACTTGTCAGAGGGCCAGAGGTGTGCCACCAGTACCTCTCCTACTCCACTGCCCCTGGGTGTTACCCTGAAGGACTCTGACTCTGTCATAGAAGGTCAAGGGCCCAGATGTGTCTTACCCTCCAGCCCAGGTTCCAGAATGACGGCACCAACCAGGTTGACGGGGGCCTTGGGTCTCTGACGATGCTACCAGCCTACCAGCACTCTAATGCTCCCATGGAGTATAGGTGGAAGGACTAGTGTGCAAAGCTCTGAGCCTCCTCCTCTAGCTCCCCCTCCACTCGTTGTTCCTGCTTGAGGCCCCTTCCCACTGTCAGACAGCTTGACGTTGCCCCTGGTCCAAACCATACCCTGGGGCCAAGCCTGCCTATACATGATGGTTCCCTCTCCTCATGGGGTCTGAGTGGGGTGGCACCTTAAAAGCAGCAAAGAAAGGCTGAGTAAACTGTGGAGGTCTCCTGGAAGCTGCCTCGGAGCCTCTGGATGGATGGGGACTTGTATAAGCCCAGGGCATGAGATTTGGCAGGGCAAGGGGTCTTTCTCCATCAGTGAGAGCTGGCCACAGAGGCAAAGGGCTTCAGGGCTATCAGGAAGTCCCGTTTCTTAGGAAAATCAGACTAGAGTCTCTTGCACAACCTTCTCCCTCAGGAATTTGGGGATATTCCCAAGGGCCTCAAGAGGACACACACACACACACACAGCTCAAGGGAAGAGGCATAGAAACAGTCTGACCAGAGGCCACACCTCACGGACTGACAACCCAAGCCCTTCTGAGCCAGTCAGGAAACTCAAGTGAGTGAAGAGCTAGGCATAAAAAAAGAGAGGTGTAAGGGAAAAGGTGACCCACGAGACCAAGCCTTGGCCGGAGTGGGCAGCTGCCATTCAGCATCAGCTGGGACTTTCTGTTCAAAGCTAGCCGCCGGGAAGCCCCATTTTAATGCACAACCACCTGATTTTTCAGTACTGGCCATGGCTTCAAAGATTTTAAACTGCCACGCTGGCCAAACAAAACATACCCAGGCCAGCTCTGTCCAGGAACAGAAGAGGTTTATAGCCGTGCCCTACATCCATGACCCAAGAAAGTGTGGGGCCCAGAGTCCTGCCTGTCCTAGGGAATGGACCCTGCAGAGGCCAAGGTGACTGTCTCAGCCAGATCCTGCTTGGCCCCTGATAACTGGACACAGGGATCATCTTGTCTCTGGAGGAAGAGTCCTCCAGAGACTACAAAGTCCCCAGCTGGTTTGGCCCTGCTTTTGGGAAGAGCCTTCAGACTCCCAAAGACTCAAACTAGCCCAGCAAAAGGCCTTGGCTGGAGGCTGGGCAGGAGTAGATGTGGGTGTCCAGGGCTCTCTGGAAGTTAGGCACGATTCTGACCACAAATACAGAGGGGGAGGAGAGCAGAGTATTTTCCTGGAATCCTCCGAGGCTGGGGAATTTTCTGGACCAGTCTCTGGGCCCTTCCTGCCCAATCAAGGACCACTGTCAATTGAAGCTCAGGCCCCACCCACTGTTGTAAGGTTCAGGACCTGAAGCTGTCAAGCTGCCTTTCCTTCCTGTGTCACAGTCCTCCTAACATATAGAGGTCCAGGGGTGCTAGTCCCCTAAGGCTGCCGTGGCCACCAGCACCTCAAACGCAGCCTTAGTTGCTGTATTTAGGCTTTTTTGTTTTGTTTTTTGAGTTAAGTTCTTGCTTTATAGCCCAGGCTGGCCTTGAACTTGCTGTGCTCCTCGTGCTTCAGCCTCCCAAGTGCTGGGATTACAGGCGTGCGCCATCACGCTTGGCTTGGGTGGCTCTTTCGAGGGCTTTGTGTGGCCTGCTTAAGAGTTTCTGAAATTGGGATTAGCTACCAACAATAACACATTGAGAAATTTCATCCAAAAATCTGGATTTGGGAGTCTTGGAAAATCCTTCCCTCTGGCCTCCTGATCAGGTCATGAGGACTGCACCCTCCCGCCGACCCCTGCTGCTCCAGCCCTAGCTCTCCAGGTCTCAGCTGGGGACATCTTGCGTTTCTGTCACCTGGCTGGTGTCTCAGGAACCGGGCTGTGACTCTTGGTATCATTCAACATTCGCTTGCTTTTTACGCGAACAGCAGGAACCTGCTCAGTGTCACATAGCAAAGTAGGGACAGGCAGTTTGACTCCTGCCGAGGTCGGGCGGTGGCGGGGTGAGGACTAGGGCAGCTCAGTCCAATGGCCCCCCCACCCCCGCCCATCAGCAGAGGGGCGAGTCTCCGACGGCCCCGCCCCGGCCAATAGGCAGCAACTCCGCCCCTAGACTCTTAAGGCGCGACCCGCCTACCTCGAGCCGACTACAGAGCCCAAGCCCGAGGCGGGAGACTAAGACGCCTTCTGGGCCGGCGGCTAAGGACTGCAGCCGGGGCCTGCCCCGCCTGGCCCCCTCAGCCATCGCCACCGCCTCCCGGTGAGTATGCGGGGGAAGGTGTCTGTTGGTGGGGGCATCAGGGAGACTGCGTATACTCGTCGTGCAAACGCACACTGGCATGGTCACCTGGGCCCAGCCAGGCGGATATACCCCTTCTCAGCATCCTGGGGCGCCTCCAGTTCCACTGCTGGCCAGCGTTCGTGTGTGTATATGGCTCACTGGCCGACGAGGTTGCAAGCAGACAAAATAAACACCCCCTCCCTCGCTTCCTCCTCCCACGGCTGGGCCCTCCGGCATGACCAGTTTTATGAATCAAACCCCTTTCAGGGGCTGGCCCAGCTGTAGTGTTTGGTTACTTTTCCCTCCTAGGGTCAGACAGTCCTGTGCCCCTGCCCAAACCAGCTGCCTAAGGTCTCCTGGGCTTTGTCAGTCATGGCAGAGCTGGGGGCTACAGACATGCAGCGCCGGGGAAGGATTTGGGGTGGAGGGGGACGGACCTTGGCCTGCTAGGCCGTTAGTGCGTCCAGGTGTATCTCTGCTTCTGCCAGGGAAGGGGCTTTGCTTAGGCTTCAAACCCAATGGCCTAGAGCCAGCCTAGTGCTTTGTGTCCCTGGGCTGGCAGCACTGGAGCCTGCTGAGGTCCTCTGTGGTCACTGGCAAGCCAGCTGATTGGTGCCAACCATTCTGCCTCACTCCTGTTTAACAGTTACCACACCAGGCTTCTTGACCCCCCTCTCCTGCTGGGGCCCAGAGGTGGAATCTGCGGGGTATAAGAGGCCCCAAGAGTCTAGCTGTCCCGACTGCCTTATGTATCAAGCGAGGATTCAGAGAAGCGCCAAGACTGAGAGCCCTTCTGCTCAGGCCAAGCGCCTCCGGCGCTAGGGACTGGCCCAAATCCCAAAGGTGCCTTCCTGCTAGCCTGGGCTTTTGGTGTTGGGGACATGGAGGGGAGGCTGAACTGGTGCCCTCCAAGCAAACTCCATTAGAGCCGGCTCAGTGGACAGTAAAGTCTAGCATGGACCCAGCTGTTGGCACAGCCCAGCAGAGCAGGGGCAGACGGCTGGGGGGATGGGAGAGCAGTCCCCTGAGTTTACTGACTTCTCCCAAGGGAATCAGCCCCCAAAGCTTCTGTAAACAGAGTGTCAGAGGCAGGAAGAGGGCTCTGGTAATGAGCAGCCCAGCTGGATTCTCTCCAGACCATTATCTAGCCTCTCCTAGTCCAGGGAGTGAGGAGGGACCCAGGAGCATATGTGCCAGCCTGTTGGAGTAAAGCAGAATGGTTGGCATATTGGAACAACTGAGACCTGTGGGTCTGGAAGGTCAGGTGGGGTTGGGGTGGGGTGCAGCACTGGTGTCCAGATGACACCACTCTCCCCAGACTTTGGAAGTGGGTGGAGGGAATGCAGCACAAGGAGCCCCTTGGACACTGCCCAGACTGTGGCGGACAGGGCAGAAAATGGCCCAGAGTTGTAGCTTCCATTACTGACCGCCCCACGCACACACCCACCCAGTGGGGTTTGGACAGGATGCAGGTAAGGAGAGTTAATCCTTAGTTGGGGTGTAATAGGTGGTCCCTACCCTTGGGCTACATAGCCCTAGGAACAGGAACGTGGGATGCCAGCTGGGCCCCGTAGGGGGCTTCCATATCAGTAGCCCAGCCAGCCAGCCGCCCTCAGGGAGCAGAGAGAAAGCTGCCCACAGAGGCATCCCTGGCCATCAGTCCTTCTCAGAGCCCCTCCCTGGGCTGGGGAGCCCAAGGCTCAGTGTTGCCAAGAAAACCAGCTCCCCTCACTGCTATGGAATTTGCATGAGTTCTTGGGAGACCAGGAAGGGGGAGGGTGCATGCGTGGGTGTGCAGCTCTGTGTGTGTCTGCTGTGGGCGTGTGTCTCCGCGCGTGACTGCAGTAGGCTGTGTCTCACTCCTGCAGGGGTGCTTCAGGAAAATCTGCACTCGGGAGGGCCACAGGCTCAGCCTCCTTCCTTTTATCGGCTTGTGCATTCCAGAGTCGGCCGGCTGCCTTCCCCAACCCCTCAGGCAAGCCGGCCGTAGGCCTCCCCCGCTTTTCCTCATTCCAGCCTCCCAGGGTGAGAGGAGGCTGGAGGAGGCTCCCTGGCCACCTTGGTTTTGGGGGCTGGGGGCAGGCAAGGGGCCAGTTCTTGTCAGGGTTGGAGATGGCCCCGCACCAGGCTTCTCTTGGGGAATGCAGCAAGCCCCTGACATTCCTGGAGGCTGCCTGAGAGATTTCATTAAGGAGAGAGGAAGGAGCTTCAGCCTGTATTGAGAAGGGGCCTGGTGGGCAGGGGCTCTTCCTGGCCTTGAGCCCCAAGCCACTGGGTAGCTGTGATAGCAGAGGAAGTAGCTCAGTGACCAGGGCCCACCTTCCCATTAACTAGACTACAGACCCCAAGAAGGGCCCCTTGTGCCACAGGTTGGCCAAAACCCTGGTTACTGGTGGAACTAGCGCTTGGTGGGTCGGTGAGAAGGGCAAGACTCCTTCTGGGGTCATATGTTCTCAGACCCCTGGGCTCAGGTGACTTAGGGATGGTGACTTCCCTTGATGACTAAGGTGTTCCTCTGGCATGATCAGGGTTAACTGCAGGGTTAAAGGCTTATTCCGTGGGTGCTTGACCCTGGGTAGGGGCAGGGCGGGGAAGAGGCCTGGTGTTTGGGCCCAGTCCCGGTAACATCACACCTGCCACGTGCCGACAATGGCATTTGGACTGGCCCATTTCAAGTTGGGCGACAGCCACCATATACCTCCTGGGGCCACAGGTGTTCTTGCCCAACAGGTGGAACCTCTCCCACCCTGAGGGCTCACTTGAGCCAGGGACTAGTTTTAGCCCTGGACTGACAGGTCTGGTGGCTGCCAAGTCACCCACAATGCCACTAAAGACACCCACCTGGGGCCCCGCCAACTTCCTTAGGTGGAAGACAGAAGTGCCTAGCTGCCAGCCGGCCCAAAGCTGCTCTCAGACCTAGAACTCCCTTCCTAGATAGGTGGATGAGCTGAATGTTCTGGTTGTCCCCTTTGCTATCTTCTGACTGCAGAAAACACACAGGGAGCTTTTCCAAAATATAGCTCTGCCTGGACTTCACTCCCAGAAGTTCTTAATTGGTCTCTTTTATTAGGTGGGGCCCAGGTTGTCAGGGTTTTTTAAAAGCTTCCTAGGTGATCCTGACCTGCACTTAGGTAGAAAAGACCCTGGGGTTACAGATGGAGGTGGAAGCTGAGGTGGGGTCACAGATCAGGCAGAAGGAGCAGGCTCTTGGGGACTTAGGGCCTCACCCTGCTTGCTTTTGCGTGGGGACCTCGGACAAGGAGCCCCCCTGACCTCTCCGGCCTGCTGAGCAAAGGGCTGCTGTGTCCCAGGGAAGGGGAGATCGGGCGGACCCAGCCCAGGCTGTGAGCCTCCTTGGACACGTCAGTGAAACTGGAGCCAGCTATTCTGGCCGCCGGCACAGTCCCGCCTGCCTGGGGGGTTGGCAGACTCCTGGGGCTGGGCTGCTGCCAGGCCTGGCCGGCAGTGCAGAGCCCAGGCAGGCCAACACCCAGAGCCAGAGGCCCAGAGCCACAGGGTTAGACCCACAGCACCCACCCCCGTATCTACTCCTAAGCGCCTGGCACAGGAAAAGGTGTGTGGGTTCTGTCCATCTGTGTATGTCTTCCCAAGCTATCTTCCACCCCGCTGGGCTCATGGCTTTCCCCAGGAGCAGGAGAGGTAGCAGCCCAGGGCTGATGTGGTCACCCAGGTACCTAGGTTCTTTCTCACCTATTTACCTGTTCGTGCTTGATCCACAAGTGGGTGCCCACAAGTGTGTTGCCCAGTCAGGGATGGAGGGGCACTCTGGGTCCCCTGAGAGCTGTGATGATGAATGTCCTTAGTTTTTCTTACTCATAGAGCCCCTCCCAGAGGTCATATGCTGTAGAGAAATGGCCAAAGGACAGCTCACCCCCCCCACCCCTTTGCAGAACTCACCTCGCCCCCCTTCCCCACCAGCCTGCAAGTGGAGGCATCCTTGCCTCTGCACCCACGGCCTCTGTTGGTATGAAGGTGGCATAGAGTCCTTCTCTTTGGTGGCCTCCAAGCCCATAAGGCAGACAGGGCTCCAGGTTTATGGGTAACACCCTCAGTAGCTAAAGTTTACCAACTGCTTGGCAAGTACTGTAAGTATATACTGAATCCCCTGAGCAGCAGGTGCTACAACCAATAGGGGCTGAGGTAGGGTCACGCCAGTGGGTCCTTCAGCAGCTGAGAACCCTGGGAGCCAAACCTGACTATCCATCCTGGCTCCTGGGCACTGCAGAGCCTAGCCCTCTGCATGTAGGCTTCTGTCCACCACACTACGGACAGAAGTGTCAGGGGGAGCAGGGCGGGGGGCCTGGACCTGGCTGTTGCCCCTTTATCTCTATCCCCTTAAATCCCAGGGCTGCTCCAGGAGCCTCCCAATACCCTTGGCAGAAGCAAAGGTCTTGTGCCCCTGCTGCAGCTCAGTGGATCAGATATCAAAGCACAGATTCTGCTCCTTTCAGAGCTGCTCTCTTCACTGGATAGCACAGCACACTGGTCACACCCCCACCCCACTCCCACTTGCACCCAGGTCAGGCATGCACCCAGACCTGGACACCAGCATGTGTTAAAAGAACTACCTGTTTAAAAACAAACAGAACAGGAGAAAACAACTCTTGAGGATGGGGTGGGGGCAGAGCTACTATACCAGCTCTGTAAATAACTGAACTTAGTGCTCTACAACCTACCACATCCTTTCTAGGGTAAGCCTTTGTCCTCTCAGGTTCCCTACTGGGGCTGCTCAATTTGTTCTTGGTACCAGAAAACCCATGGTGGAGCCCCCAGCCACCAGACTGCAGCTTGCAAACTGAGTAGTTTTCCGAAGGCCTAGCAGCATCAACTACTGCCTCAGTCTCTTGTTGGTGGGTCAGGATGAGGCAGAGCTCAGGCAAAGGAGCTCACCTCTGCACCCTTAGGAATAGAAAGTAAGTTAGCCACTGCCTGCCAGCTTCCTTGGTTAGGACCTGGTCCCTACCAACCTGACCCAGCTCCTTTTCCCACCAACTTGGATGTATATTCCATAGCTTGTTACTTACCAGCCAGGTAGCCATACTGTAGGTACCCACAGTATCCCTCTCTCCCTGCCTCTTTAATGATTGTTTTTACAGCTCAACGGATTAGGAAGCCCAGAACCCACAGCTGGTCCCCTCCTCAGAGCAGAATGTGCTCCAAGCTCCTACTCTGCAAGCATCCTCCCTACACAGCCCAAAGCCGTCCAGGACAAAAGCGAAACTTAACTGCTGAGTGTGGAACTGCCATTAATGGCAGCTTGTACACCTCTGAGCACAGGACTGCCTGTCCATAGTGAGAACTCTTAACATGACCTCATATGAGACCCACAGGGAGCTGAAAGCAGTGTAGCAAGGCTGGCCACATGGAGGGTCCCCTTCTGCCTGAGCTCTGCCTGGCCCTGCTGGGAGCGATGACTGTGGGTGAGGGACCTCACTCCCTACATAGACATGGGGCGGGCATGGGCCAACTGAAGCCCACATCTGGATCCAGGCCCTCTGTCACCTTCTGAGTCCATGAGGATGGAGCTAGTGGAGTGAGGGGGAGCTGGGGACGCAACACACAGGCCTTAGGTCATCGCATGCACCGCCCCATGGTGCGGGTGCCAGTGGGCCCAGGGACACCCAAGGCCTTGTTTGGGTACCTGCTTCATCTGTGGCTTAGGGTGAGGCCCTGCCAGGCAGTTCACGCAGCAGACACACTACCAGGACTCTGGAGACCATGGAAGAGGCAGACAGGGCGGTGCCAACATGGGCAGGTTCCCAGAGCTCACTGTGGAGGGCACACAGTGGGTCGGGCAGGCTTCCCCAAAGGGCCTCTGAAGGATGTTCATCATCACTGTTGTTAATGAATCAGGGGTTCTAGGTTGGAGACGCTGGAGGAGGATGACTTTCCTGGCAGGGACACTGCAGGTAGACAGGGCCTACAGAACTGACAAGGCCTCTCTCCCTTCACCTAGAGCTAGCTAATCAATTCCACAGTTGCATGCACCAGAAGTAGAAGCCCATGGATAGGCCGCTTCCCTCCAGCCCAGTGTGATGGGGCAGAGAGGCAGGCTGGGTGGGGCTTGGGTTACCTTCCTTAGCCACATGGGGGAGGGAAGGGCCAGACTCTAAGCACAAAAGGCCCTTGTGTGAGTAGCAGGCACCTGGAGGGGGATGGGATAGAGGCTACTGGGCAGGACTGCCACTTGGGGATAGGCTGCTTGGGGACCTCTGGGATCACCCAGGGTGAGAGTTGTGACTGCATATAGCCCCCAGCTCTCCTAGGAGCCTAAGTGTGGTGTAGAGGAAGCAGGATGGACCCATGTCTTGGACAGTCCTATTGAGCACTCCCAGCCCTGGCAGGTGGTTGAAATGTGGGGACCTGCATCTAGAGAGTGTGGCTCCTTCTCTGGGGCAGGCCCAGGCTACAGCTCAGACTTCCTGGTATCTCCAAGGGCCCTTTTCCTGTTACCCAGCAGTGAGAAGAGTCGCTTCTCCTTGAAGTAGCTACTTGGGAAACAGGTGGCTGCACGCTGAGGGGGTCCTGGCACATGGGAAGCACTGGCCACTGTCTGGTAGGGGACAGCTGCTGCTCTTCTCTGTGCCCAGTCCAGAGGAGACCCTGAGAACTGTGGGGATAGGGTAAGCCTGTGTCACCCATCCAGCTTGGCACAGCCTCTGGAGACCCCTCACTTCTAGTTCCTCATGTTCAGGAGGTGGGGGATCTGAAGAGGGAGGCTTCCTGCCTCCCTGCTCTGCTCCATCCCACCAGACAAGGGGACACCTGCCAAGGGCTACAGCCAGCCTCCACCCCTCCTCTACAAACCATCCTGCTGGCCACATCCTGGCGGCCTGTAGCCCCCATCCTGGGCAGGTCTGACTGCACAAGTGGAAAAACACCAATCCCATAGTTTCCATGTGAAGTCTTCCCACTGCGGTCTCTCCTCACTTCAAGGAGGGAGGGCTACAGAGTGTGGTGCAGGGGCCGCAGCCAGGGGCAGCCAGCTTCTCTGCTTACGCGCTGGGCCTCTTGCCCATCCATCTCTCCCAGACACCACAGGGAGGGGCTGCTGCTGCAGGACCCACAATTCTCCCCTCTCCCCTGTCCACCACAAGCAGCCAGAGGACTTGGCTAGGCAGAGGCAGGAGGCCCTGAGGTTCAGGAGGAGGAAGCAGTCATGGTTACTGAGTGCTCAGTGGTTGTCAGTTCTTGTGCTGGCCTCTATGCATCAGCCCACTGGGCACTTGTGACAGCCAGAGTCATGTGGTGAGGGCATGACAGGGCAAAGCTAGGACCTGGGCTGGGGCACCAGGGACCTGACTCATAACTGCTGGGCTCTGCACTTGGGGGTAGAGACTCAAAGAATTCCCCTCCGGCCTTTCCTGGCCATAGCCACCCTCTGAACCCTAACTGGGGTTTCTCTGCTCCCAGGGACAGAAGATGTGCTCCAGGAGTCCCCTGCTGCCACTCCTGCCACTCCTGCTGCTGACCCTGGGGTCCAGTGTACAGGGCTGCCCGTCTGGCTGCCAGTGCAACCAGCCACAGACAGTCTTCTGCACTGCCCGCCAGGGGACCACACTACCCCGAGATGTGCCCCCTGACACCACAGGCCTGTATGTCTTTGAGAATGGCATCACCACACTGGATGTGGACAGTCTAGCTAGGCTGCCAGGCCTGCAGCTCCTGGACCTGTCACAGAACCAGATCACTAGCCTCCCCAGTGGCATCTTCCAGCCACTTGCCAATCTCAGCAACCTGGACCTGACTGCCAACAAGCTTCGTGAGATCACCAATGAGACCTTCCGGGGCCTGCAGCGCCTCGAGCGCCTCTACTTGGGGAAGAACCGCATCCACCACATCCAGCCAGGTGCCTTTGATGCTCTGGACCGCCTCCTGGAACTCAAGCTGCAGGATAATGAGCTGCGGGCGCTGCCCCCACTGCGCCTGCCCTGTCTGCTGCTGCTTGACCTCAGCCACAACAGCCTGCCAGCACTGGACCCCGGCATCCTGGACACCACCAATATGGAAGCCCTAAGGCTGGCTGGTCTGGGGCTGCGGCAGTTGGACAAGGGGCTCTTTGCCCGGCTACGAAACCTCCATGATCTGGATGTATCTGACAACCAGCTGGACCACGTGCCCCCTGTGATTCGAAGCTTGAGGAGCCTGACACGTCTGAGGCTGGCTGGCAACACGCGCATTGCCCAGCTACAGCCTGAGGACCTGGCTGGCTTAGCTGCTCTGCAGGAGCTGGACCTTAGCAACCTGAGCCTGCAGGCCCTGCCCAGTGACTTCTCAGGCCTCTTCCCCCGTCTACGGCTCCTGACGGCTGCCCGCAACCCCTTCAACTGTGTGTGCCCTTTGAGCTGGTTTGGCCCCTGGGTGCGTGAGAGCCATATCACACTAGCCAGCCCTGAGGAGACACGCTGCCACTTCCCGCCAAAGAATGCTGGGCAACTGCTGCTGGAGCTTGACTATGCTGACTTTGGCTGCCCAGCCACCACCACCACGCCTACAGTGCCTACCACACGGCCCAAGGTGGAGGAGCCCACACTCTTGCCTTCCAGCTCAGTCCCCACCTGGCTTAACCCCACAGAACCAGCCACTGAGGCTCCCAGTCTACCACCCACTGCCCCACCAACCATGGGGCCTGCTCCCTGGCCCCAGGACTGCCCAGTTTTCACCTGCCTCAATGGGGGCACTTGTCACCTAGGGGCAAGGCACCACCTGGAGTGCCTCTGCCCTGAGGGCTTCACAGGCCTTTACTGTGAGAGCCACATGGGACAGGGAACATGGCCCAGCCCCACACCAGATACACCAGGTCCTCCCCAGCCTCTGCCCCTCGGCATTGAGCCAGTGAGTCCCACCTCCCTGCATGTGGGGCTGCAGCGCTACCTGCAGGGCAATGCCATGCACCTCAGGAGTTTCCGCCTCACCTACCGCAACCTGTCTGGCCCTGACAAGCGGCCAGTGACCCTGCGGCTGCCAGCCTCGCTTGCAGAGTACACCGTTACCCAGCTGAAGCCCAACTCCACCTATGCCATTTGTGTCATGCCCTTGGGCATTGGGCGGGTGCCTGAGGGCAAGGAAGCCTGTGGGGAGGCCCACACACCCCCCGCCGTCCTCTCTAACCATGCCCCAGTCACCCAGGCCCAAGAAGGCAATCTGCCACTCCTCATTGCACCTGCCCTGGCTGCTGTGCTCCTGGCTGCCCTGGCTGCCCTGGGGGCAGCCTACTGTGTGCGGCGGGGGCGGGCAGCAGCCGTGGCTCAGGGCAAAGGGCAGGTAGGACCAGGGGCCGGGCCCCTGGAGCTAGAGGGAGTTAAGACTCCCTTGGAGCCAGGCTCTAAGGCAACTGAGGGGAGTAGAGAAGCCCAGCCAGACGGGCCTGAGTATGAGGTACCACTCATGGGCTACCAAGGGCCCAGCCTCCAGGGGGCCCTCCCCACTAAGCCCTACATTTAAGTCTGGGAGTGATGGAGAAACTGGAGGGCCAGGCTCTCAGCCACCACCCTCCTGCCGCCACAAAGTTCTCATACCACAGGGACATATGCAGAGTGGGGCTCTGTGACCACAGCCAGAACCTGTCCCTCTCCGGGCCTTGGTCTCATCTGTGAGCTACGGCAACCCAGGTGACAAGCTCTAACAGCCACGAGCCTGAGGGAATGAGCCTCCAGGAGGTCAGTGTCTGCCCATTCTGCGGTGTGCAATGTGGAGTGTGGTGGCCCTGCCGTGTGCTGGTAACACAGGCCAGGGCTCCAGCCCAAAGACCTGGGGGCCAGTGGAGGAAGTCCCTAGAGGGAGCAGGCAGGGACAGCCCTGTAGCTCCAGCCTTGCCCCAGAAGCACAGGAACACAGGAAACTGGAAAGGAAGGTGCCATGGGAACATGTGGATTTGCTTCTGTTGTTTTAGTTTTTTAAAGTATATTTATAAGAGATCGTTTCCCATTTATGCTGGGAAAATGTTTTTCAAACTCAGTGACAAGGACTTTGGTTTTTTAAGACAAACGATAATATGAAGGCTTTTTGTAAGAAAATAAAAGATAAAAGACATGAGTGTTTCTTGGGGTTGGTTGGCTGAGGGTAACGGAACGGGCACAGGAGGGCATGGAGGGCCTGCCTTGTCGGTGGGCAGCTATGGCTGAGGTGCTTCTCCCTCCCGGGCACCAGGCCTGGGCCTAGAATGCCACTGCTGAGGCCCCCTGGGGGAAGGGCCCAGTTAGGGCGGCTTCACCCTAGCCAGGCCATGCTCTGCTAACAGGAGCCATAGTACCTGTGTGTGAGGCTGGGAGAGGTCTGCAACAGAAACGGAGCACAGAGGGTTCCCAAGAGAGGTCATGCCCTTCTTGGGCAGGCCTGACAGTCACTTGACCACCTGCCTCCTTCTGGGGCAGAGAGGACTCCTTTGCGGTCTCATTCCTGGGTGTCACAGCTAGTTCTAGAGCCAGGTGGACCCCAGAGCCATCTGGCAGGTCATAGGCCAGCCAGGTGGTGAGCTTGTTCCCAGCCCCTTCCTGCTGTCTCCCTGCCCCCTGCTCAGGACTCAGTTAAGAAATCCCACTTTGCTTCCTGCTCCATCTGTGCAGAAGGGCCCTGGCTGGGGGGAAGCATGTACCTATCCCCAGTTGCTAGGGAGGGAAGGGGTGAGCCACAGCTATTAGCGGCAGGCTTAGGACAGGGCTGGAGGGCCAAGTCTGGCTTGCAGATGGCACCAGGCTTGGTAGCCCTGTGCTGCCCCCTTAGCCCCTGTACTGGGGATGTGCTCAAGTGCTCCAGAACTCCCTGAGGTAGGAGTATTTTCCAGGACAGGCAGGGAAGGAGGACTGCTGTGACTTGGACTGGGTGCAGGGAGCTTGGGGTCAATAACATACATATAACACCTTTTCCTGTTATCCCCCAGGGAGTGAAAGGAGAGATAGCCTGGGCTCAATGAAGGGGCCCAGCAAAAGCTGGAGCTCAACTCGCACAGGCCCCAGGGCAGTGTCCCGTGAGTCAACCCCCTGGCCCCCAGCCTTATCCCTGATGGGAAGGAGGCTGCCCAGCCAGGCCCAGCAAGCAGGCCCTGCAGCTTAGGGTGTTGATGTCAGCACCGAGTCAGCCCCAGCCACGCGAGGCTCTGGATTCAATTAGTGGCTGCTGAGGGCTCTGGCACAAGGAGGGAGGCGGCGGGCGGCAGGTCATGCGGGCAGTGGGTGGTGGCAGTGGGCCTGGGTGGGGCCTCTTCTTCCTGAAGTGGTGGAGGCGGCAGCAACCCAGGTGGATTTCCTGTAGGCCTGTGTCCTATTAGGGCAGTGGCCATGGTGAGGCCTCCCTGCTGCCCCATCAGCCCTGTCAAAGGGGCCTTTGTGGGGCTGTGGCTGGTGCAGATACAGTGGCTGCTGAGTAAATGTTTTCACTACAAAGCAAACCTGGTTGGGTGGCAGGAGACCTGGAGAAAGAAGCCTCCCAGCAGAGGTTTTCAGAGTGTTCCATCTCCACTAGGGACTAAGCCAAGATGCAGCCCCTACCAAGGATAATCCACTGGTTTCAGGCCAGGAAGCAGAAGCAGATATGGGAATGTGCTAGCCCCATCACTGGGTTCTGACTGCGACAGGCCTGTGCCATGTGTGCACTCCTCCCACAGCTAGCCAGCCGCTGCACAGAGGAAGAACAGCACTGCGGAAAAGTGGGACAGGGTCTTGCTCAGATCCCAACACCTGCTCCCTGCCAAGGTGGGGCAACCAGCCAGGAAGGAGGGAGTGGGGCACACGATTACTGCCTCTCAGTGCACACCCAAACGCAGAACAACTCAGAGCTATCTCTGTCTCTCCCGGACCAGAGTACAAGTGGTTCCACCAGTCCCTCTTACTCCCTTCCCCACCCTGTGCCAGGCGTGGGGTCTGGCACACAGAAAGTGCCAGGCAGCCTTGTAAAAATGACTGTGGATGGCCTGGTTCCCAGTGGCCCTCCTCTGCTCACTGTGGCATGTTTCCTTGTAGACACTCCACAAACGGTGGTGAGGAGGGTGGTGGGAACCACAACAGCAGCCCATGGGATGGATGAGAAGGGGGACAGGGAGCGTGCCAGACCCCTGGCCCCTACAGTTCTTAACAGCACACACTGTTCTGCCCAAACCAATATGGAAAGTCTGTAAAACAGAAGAACTGAGGGCAGCTGAGGGGACACAGACGCCAGCCCCCCCATGGCTATACCACAGTGGACACCCTGCACACTTCCCACCCCATCAGCGGGCACTCTGGTTTCCAGAGTGCCTGGGAGGGCAAGAGACCCAGCCTGGAGGCTGGCATGTGTCCTTGTGCCCACTGACTTCACGGAGGCTGGAGTCCCAGCTCCTTTGCCAAGGTGTGGACCTGCTGGGGTAAGGGGCCAGGGCTGAGGGGTGGGAGGGCAGGACATTGAACTGCACTCAGCTGGGAGTGATTTGAGGAACTCCAGTCCTCCCTGGTCCTTCGAGGCTATTCTTAACTGCTTTAATTATAGGGTCAGCCTGGCTAGTGGCACCATGGGGTCTGGGCATCATTAGCTATTCCAGGGGCCATGCAGGGGCTGGGCAGGGGAGAGGGCCCCATCACTGACAGTGGAGCTCGGGAGGCAGGAAGTGGTGGGAGGCAGAGCACTGAGTGCTGATGCCAGGCCCCTTCTTGCCCAGAATGCCTCTGCTGGGGGTGCTGTAGGGAAGGGGCCAACTGGTGTGGGAAGGTCTGGAGGACAGGATGCCAGAGCAGAGCAAGAAATGAAGTGGGTGCCGAAAATGGATGTGAAGTACCAAGGCCTGACTGCTCTGATTCCTCCAAGGCAGGGACCCCAGCCTTTCCTGACCACACCCCACAAGCCAGAGCACAGGAGGCTGACAACCTGGCCTCTGGCAAACCTGCTGAGTGGTTTCAGGAAAGGCCCTGGGTGTTACTCAGTTTTGCTCTCCTCATCTGTAAAGCTGCCCCACTAGCATCCTCCTTGGGTCTAAGGGTGGGATGGAGGACTCTGGCCCCCTAACCATTCCGTTTCTTTTTGTGGGGGGCTCTGAGCCAGGGAACCTATGAGCAAGGCCTCTTATTGGCATTCAGGCGAGGGCGCTTCTGGAGGGTACGAGGGAGACCCAGCAGTCCCCCTTGTCCCCAGATACACTACCCTTGCTACTCCTGGAATTTGGGTTGGCCCCTGTCCCTCTATGACTCAGTTTCCTCAGTTGTGAAGTGCAGGAAAGATGGAGATGGGTGAGCCATGCTGGCTCCGGCATTCCCTGATCCCTCCCCCTGAGAGGGTCCAGCCAGTCCGTGAGTCACTGCTGAGACTGGCTGAGGCATCACAGTAGGGACCAAGTCCCTGCTTCCTCCCTCACAGATGGCCTGGGCAAGTCTCTGACCCTGCCTGAGCCTCGGTTTCCTCTGCTGTAATGTGAGTAGCTGTGTGGACCAAATAAACTGGTCCCTTGTAAGTGTTTGCCACGAGCCTGCTGGTGGCTGGGTCTACAGCCGCTGTGGACCAAGACCCTCTCTGCACAAAGCCGCTCAGCCAGGCAGCAGCACGGGAGGCTGCGTTCAAAGGACAAGACACCCCTGGCCCTCCCGTGCTGGCTGGGCACCAGCCCCCACAGGGACGAGCCAGGGACAGCCATGTGGCAGTTACTGGGTGAGCTGCACAAACCACAGTGGAGTCCAGGACCACATGTACCTCCCACACCTGCCCACTTGTCCCAGTGACACCCCATGTCCACCCTGTGTCCCCCTTCCCATCACTGCCTCAGGCCTATATGGGTCCTGAGGTCCACAGAAACATGCGCAGGAAAACCAAGCACATTCCTGTGCTTCATCAATGATAGCGGTGTGGGTCACAGCCTCCTCCCCAAGTGTTGAAACACATCTGCATGAGCCCTAGGCCATGAAAGGGGTCCCAGGGTTGAGGACTCGCTCTGCTTTCAGGGGCCTAAGGTGACAGGCAAGCACATATCTACCCACTCAGCGCTTCTTGCTGGTGAGAGCTAGGGCTTGCAAAGGACAGCTTCAAATTCACTATGTAGTCCATCTGCTTTCAAACTCAGGGATCCTCCTGCCTCAGTCACCCAAGTGCTAGGATTACAGGCATGAGTCACCATGCTCAGCTCTACAGGGCCAGATTCTTTTGCAGAGACCTTGTAGCACAACTCAGGTACCTGTATCCACAGGTGACCAGCCCTCCACATGGACAGCCAGGGTCAGGAGCCCTTACAGTGGCACTCACACACTAGGCATAGACTTGGGACATTGTCCAAGCCCTGGGCCCACAGCCTCCAACCACAGCATGCCATGTCACCTACCCAGGAGAGGTATCCAGGGTGAAGGAGGCCAGCGCACTGGAGAAAAGGCGGGTGTCCCAGAGTTTCACTTCTCGCTCATGCACCTGTGGGGAGGGGCCGAGAAAAGGCTCAGAGGAACCCAGCCCTCAGCCCTACTCCCAGGCCTCCAGGAACCCAGGGCCTGAGGGTGCAGCCTAGTATAGGGCACCTGCGCAGAGGAGAGTGTAGTCATGCCAAGAAGGGGGAATCTGCTTTTGTTTGTTCTAGGAATCGAACTCAGGGCCTCATGCTTGCCAGGCAGGTGCTGTGCCACTGAGCTATATCCCTGGCCCAGAAATTTGGGTTTTCATGTCCTGCCCCTTTAAGAACTCTTAGGTGACACCAAGGGATAAGGGGCAGTTCCCTCCTTGGACTCTGGTCCCTATGGGGCCACCACAGCTCTCAAGGTCAGGCTTAGCTATTGCAAATGGAATCTGCCAGTTTTCCACAGCCATCAGTCCCCTGGGGTTCTGAGATGCAGACCCACAGCCAGGCCGTATATGGACAGGCTTGGAACTGGCCAGCAGCTCCCTACCTCCCGGTGGCTTCACCCCACCTTCTTGAGGCAGGAGCCCAAAGGGCTAGACAAGTCCCCATCTGGCAGTGCCCTGCTTGAGCTGCAGGAACCCTTACCTGGTTCAATCCAGTGGACACGACATGCTCCTGGGAGGCTGTCCATGCCACCCGGCTCTCCTTGCTGTTCGTGTGGGCCTGGACGCTCTGTAGAAGGCAAGAGACAAAGCTAAGTTAACGGACCCCTACTGGGGTAATGCCTCACAAAGTGGGCTGGAGTTGGAAGCATCTGCTGAGCACCCATAAAAGGCAAGGGGAGCCAGAACAGCTACCCCTAAGAAGCCCCTATAGCTGGCCAGGATGTGAACTTCCCCAGGGCGACCTTCTACATAGATAGGATGACCCTAACCCCACCCTGAAGGCAGGTCTGACCTGAAGTCCACCCTGGCCGGCAGACTTGGCCTCAGGGTCTCTCCTCCTGAGAGGACTGCTAGTGTGGCCGAGCTCACCAAGGCCAAAGACAGCAGCACTCAGCTGAGCTCTTTGGCCCTCTGTTATGGCTGTGGCCCTATGGCCAAGACCTGTGTGACCCTGGAGACCCCATACTTTTGGGAAACTCATTTCTCTTGATTACAAACAGGGTTCATGGTGCCCACTCCTGGGAGCTGTCGCAAGGATGAAATGAGAGTGTGTGTGGAAAGACCGGGCCTTGGGCAAAGTGCCGTGCAAATCATAGGATTAGGAGGATTACCACTGCCTCCTGATGCTGCCAGAAGGCCAGAGGGAGGGCCTGGGGCTGAGCTCCAGGGAACATCCTGGAGATGGCAGAGTGGTGGCCCCTGAGGCCTCCTGAGGTACTAGAACTGCCTAGAGAAAGGCTTGTGCCCCCCAGGAAGGAGAGGCAAGTTCACATCCCAGGCAGGCGGCCCTGTCCCCTTTGGGCCCTGGCAGGGAAAGCCGAGGGGGCCAGAGGAAATGCAAACAGCTCCCTCCCAGTCACCCTGCCCCTTGGAGCCTGAGACAAGGACCCTGTTACCAAAAATAGCTCACCCCAAATGTGGCCAGCCTCCTCCAAGCTTCCCACGATCTTGGGAATGAATGAGGGAGGGAAGCAGCCTCAAGGAGCTGGCCCAGGGCCCCCTCCCCAGCCCACAAGAGGCCGACCCCAGCGTGGGAGAGCACTGGAAATGCTCCGCATAGTGTCATTCAAGGGGCTTTTCTCACTACTCCCTTCGCACTCAGCCACAGCCGCACAGGAAGTCAGGACTACAGCCTGAGAACCAGGGCTCCCTATGCCTCTCCATGTAAGAGGGCTGGGGGATCATCAGGCACTGGCTCGCCCCACCCTTGATAGCCCCAAGTGAGTCCAAGTGTCATTTGGGCTCCTACTCTCTTGTTAGTGTCCAAGTACCCCTTGTATAAGCAGCAAATCAGATGATTCCCACCTGGTGTGCATATCATTCATTCAGTCAACAAACACATGGGGCTTCCCAAGCCAAGGATTGTGCCAGGAGCTGGCAGTGGGACTGGGTAGTTCTCAGAGGATCAAGAAGGTAGGTGAGGCAGGGTTGCTCACTGATATTTTTCTTTTATAATATAAACATTCAAGCTGCATACTCTACTAAGACCTAGAAGACATGATGACGGAAACAAACAAGGTCCCTATGCCATGGATATACACACTAGGGAGACAAGCTGGACCAGAGAGGAGTAGCTATGTTGCTGCACATTACTGTACATGCACTGTGGAGAGAAGCAGAGGTCAAACCCCAGCCCTGCTCCCATGCTCTGCCCCAGGATGAGCCGTGCAATGTCGCTGTTCCTCCACTGTGACAGGCCCTGCCCATGGAGGACTGTCTCAAGGACTCAACACTTGCAAAGTGCTCAGGATTCGGACTGTCTACAGCACAGCAAATGTGTTTTTTAAAGGCTGATAATGGTAAAACTGGAGCACAACTGAAGTCACTGTAAAGTTATCATTTGAGCGAGGATGGGAGGACCAGCAGGTATGAGCCACACAGGGAGGGGAACGAATGGCTGAAAGTCAGGGACTGGAAGCAGAGAGGCTGGTACAGCCGGCAGATGGGGCAAGAGGGGCAGCCAGGCCAGGCCTGCAGGCCTGCGGTGCGGGGCTGCTGTGGAGCATTCTCCACTCAGAGGCGCAGGCTGGGGTGGACTGCACCTTGGCCCACATCTCTGGGCTTCCTGTTTGTTTTTCTTGTTGGGTTTTCTTTTTCTTTTTTTTTTGTCTTTTTGAGACAGGGTCTCGCTATTCAGTTCAGGCCTTGAGCTCACTTTGTAGCCCAGGCTGGTCTTTAACTCCCAATGATCCTCCTGCTTCAGCCTCCTGAGGGCTGGGATTATAGGTGTGCGCCACCATGCCTGCTGGCTTCCTGTTTACACACAGAGAAACCAGGGACCAGTGAGGAGAAGCTGCCCTGCCTAGAACTGTCCAGCAACACAGCTGCACCCCATGAGTGGGGGTCTGTTATTTCAGTCTGCAAAAGAAGGACCTGAGTCTCAGAGGTAAAGATCTGCACAATCACAGGTAGAAAGCAGCAGAGACAGGACTGGGGTGCCAGGACCATCACTGTGCTCCTAGATGCCCCCTGGTTCCCAGCAAATATCTCCAGACCAGACCACTTCGGGCAGCACCGGGCTTCTGGGCAAAGGGGCTGGTAGGCTCTGAGGATAGGGTGAACATCAAAGAAGCCAGTCTCTGCTGCAGTCACACCCAGTGGTTTGCCTGGGGCCCGCAGGAAGCAGAGGGGTCAGCAGGCCCCTTTGCTCGTCTAACACAAGATCACTGAAGTAACTCCGAGTTGCAAAATTGGAGCTGGGCTATGGTGGCACACACCTCCCTCCAGGTCTTCTGTCTCAATCTCCTGGGCCCAGAGGAGGCCACTGCTAGAACCCAAGCATCTGCTACGTGTAAGTCTCAGCTCTGTTATTAAGAGACCTCTTGGGAAGGCACTGGGAGGCCGGATTGGCAAATTGCCTTCCAGAGGCAAGGTTCTGCCGTAAGATGGCTTTTGTCCCCACAGAAAACAGGCATCTTGTGCATGAGGGAAGAAGCCCAAAGAAGGATTTGCTGCTCCTCAGTCCCTTGACCAAAGTCTACCCCATACCTAGCCTTGGGAAGAGAACAGGAGGGGCTAAAGCACCCCCAGCGGGGGACCTGCATTGCAGGGGTGGCGCATACCCAGCATTCCAGCTGCTGTGCAGCCAAATCGCAGTGGCATAACACTTCCTCTGTGGTGTGGGGTGGCTCCAGGGGTAGCCCTGGGCTCCTTCCTAGGGTTAGAGGCCCCTTTCCAGCAGTGAAATCCCCACAGGGCGGGAAGACCAGGCTCAGTGCTGGGCTCTGGATGCGCATCCTCACGCCCACCCTGCCTTGTCACAGGGGTATAGCTCAGCAGGAACTGGCACCAGGTCCGACAGCTTCCTGCCCTTCTCCCTGCTGACCAGGGTGCTGAGGCCTCACCCATCCCTGGGCACCCCAGCTTTGGGCTGCTGCTTCCCTGTACAGATACAATGGGCTCCAATGGGCTCTGCCTGGTGAGAGGGCAGCAGAAGGCCTTGGGAAGCTCATCCCAGCCTGGCTCTGTCACTGTGCCTTTTTTTTTTTTGGCGGTACTGGGGATCAAACTCAGGACCCTGCGCTTGCTAGGCAAGCGCTTATTCCACTGAGCTATATCCCCAGCCCCTGTCACTGTGCTTTGTGATCCTGGAGCAATGACAAAAGTCCTGGCCTTTGTGGTACTGGCCCAGACAAAAGAAAGGACCAAAGGGACAACAAAAGCCCTACACGCTAAGGGCCTAAGACATAAGGAATGATCATAAACGCAATCTAGAAATAAAAGCCAGGCGTGTTGGCGCATGCCTGTAATCCCAGCACTTGGGAGGCTGAGGCAGGAGGATCACTGCAAGTTCGAGGCCAGCCTGGGCTACAAAGTGAGCTCAAGGCCAACCTGAACTGCATAGTGGGACCCTGTCTCAAAAAGACCTAAATAAATAAATAAATAAATAAATAGAAATAAAGTAGGGATGGGGCCTGACCCAGTGTCACAGAACTGTTGTCCCAGCTACTCAGAAGGCTGAGGCAGGCCGGATATGGTGGCACACGCTTGTGATCCCAGCACTTGGGAGGCTGAGACATGAGGACTGCCATTAGTCTGAGCCCAGCCTGGGCTACATAGTGAGTTCAAGGTCACCCTAAACTATGTTGTGAGACTCTGTCGCAAAAACAAAACAAGAAGGCTAAGGCAGAAAGATCAAAATTTTGAGGTCAACCTGAGCAACATAATGAAACTCCATCAAAAATGAATATGACAAGCAAGTCCCAGGTTTGAACAGGGGGCGCTGCCCAAGGTCTCCTGGTCTGGGCTGCGGTGGCTGAGGCAGGAGGGCTTCCCGCCCTCCAACCCTGGACAAGCACTCCAGTGATAATCCAGGGCTCAGGTGCGGCGGCACTCCAAAGATCAAAGGTAGGACGAAGGGCAGCATACCCTTCAGACCCCCAGCCATAGCCCTCACCGGGCAGAAGAGGGCTTTCAGAGAAATTGCTACCACAAGCCTCTCCCTGACTGGCCCCTCAGCCCCTGGCCGCCAGCAGCAGTTTTCCTAATAGAAGCCAGGTGTGGGCCAGATGCCCTGGGCGGAAGTGGGGGGCAGGGCCGGGTGGAGGGCGGCATTCCTTCCAGGCCCACTGCCCCCGCACCAGCAGGGGGAGGGGGCGCCCACGCTCTTCCCAGGTCTCCTCACCCAAGCCCCTTCAGGGGACTCCCCACACTCCGATCCTCCCTCGCTCCTCAAGAACACAGAGCACCTTGGCTGGCAGCCACTCCTGCCCCACCTCAGCCTCACCACCGCCCGCCCCTGCTGGAGGAGGGGGAGGGGGAGGGAGGCTGGAAGGAATGGAAGAAAAAGAAAACACCGAGCTGGCCCCGCATGGCACCCAGCCAGGCAGGAGGGCAGGTGCCTAGGTACTACCCTAGCAGAGACTTTCGGCAGAGACGCTAAGGACTCTCTCTCTCTTTCTTGGTTTTCTTTTCTTTTTTTTTTTTTTTTGGTCTTTTTGAGACAGGGCCTCGCCATGCAGTTCAGGCTGGCCTTGAGCTCCCTTTGTAGCCCAGGCTGGTCTCGAACTTACAGAGATCATCTTGTCTCAGCCTCCTGAGTGGTGTGCACCACCATGCCTGGCTTTTTTTTTTTTTGTTTATTTTTAGAACAGGGACTTGCTATGTAGTTTAGGTTGGCCTTGAACTCATGCAGCCCAGCCTGTCCCCAAACATACAGCAATCCTCCTGCCTCAGCTTCCTGAGTACTGGGATTGTAGGAGTGTGTCACGATGCCTGTCCTTCTCTTTGTAAACCAAGGCTTGAAAGTCAGTCAAAGAAAGCTGCCAAGTGACTCAGCCTAGGTCCCCATACCACTCCAAGACTCAAATGCCCATGGGCCCGGGGGACCACCAGGACACATGGCCATGGTATGGCCAAATTGCTTGGCCAGGCTCTGTTCACCTCTCTTCAGGTGAACAGGGCAGAGCTCCCTTTTCCTTTCTGGCCAAAATCTGCAATTTGCCACATGACTGGGTTTCTGAAGATGGGGTGCAGGGGCTCCCAGGCTACCAGGACTGGGCTTGATCCCAGGCGGGGGAGAAGTCCTACAAATGAGAGGGGCTATGTGTAATGGGGAGGCTGCTCCCCACAGCCCACAGCAGAATCCTGCACTTCACCTCTCTTGGGGAAGAAGGTTCAGCTTCTTAAAAGTTTTGTTTCGTTTTGGTTTGGTTTAGTCGGGGTTTTTTGAGGCAGGGTCTCCCTATGTAGTTCAGGGTTCAGGCTGGCTTTCAACTTACTATGTAGCCTAAGCTTGGCCTCAGATTCACCCTCTTGCCTCAGCCTCTCGAGTGCTGAGATTATAGGCATGTGCCACCATGTGGAATTAGAAAGTTCTTTGGAGAAGCATAAATGCATTCATTTTGCTTCCTGCTTGAAGTTCTTTGGTGGCTTCAAATGCCTGCTTCCCCTTGTATCCCTTGGGGGAATCCCGGAACAAGCTCGGCCCATCTGAGGCCATCTGCATGTGTCCCCATGACAAAACACAAAACCCAGGCCTCAGCTCCAAGGCCAGTTGCTCTGGAAGCACTAAACCCTCAAGAGAGCCCCCAGCAGTTACCAGGACAAGGCCTGTGTGTCTGGCTCACTAGCTGCTGCCCTTAAAGGTCTCTGTTAGAAGAACAAATGGCTCCCGGGGGCTCCATGTTTGCTGCATGAACCCAGGTCCCAAAACTCTCGGAATTCAAATGGCCACGTGGGCCCTGTGCAGACATAAAATACTACCGTTCCGGGTCCTGTGGGGCTGGCAGGCCCTTGCCACCCCAGGGCCCTCTGGTGCCTGGGACACAGGTGAGTGGTTCTTTTTGGATGCTTTGCAGCTGGCCTCTACACCAGGGACAGGGTGCAGGGGTGAGGGTCTCAGGGGAGGGGAGGAACTGGAATCTCAAATTACCTTCCTGAAGTCATAGACACCTCACCCACTGTGTGTGGGCAGCTTGGCTACCCCCTACCCTGTGATCAAAGGCAGGCCCTGCCAGGACCCAGCACTGTCTTCCCAGAAGGAGATTCTAACAGCAGCCTGAGCCTGCCCTTCCCCCCAGCTGCCTCTGTGCCCTCACATTTCAGGGGTCTCCGCTCACCCACTACTCACACCACTCACCTGAGAGGCCTCAGGCTTTGCTCTGGGGTCAAAGATCCGCAGTTGCTTATCCTAGAAAATCGGGGAGGAGAAACAGCATGTGGTTAGAGCCAGAGGATCCGGGCCTGTCTCCCCACCCCAGGCTCCAATCACCCTGCGCCCCAGTACTTGGAGCTGGCACTGCACACCAGGAGGTGTCTCCCCAGCCCAGTTCTTGCTTCCTCTTCCTCCTGCAGGCGCAGGTCCCCTTCCTGCCCAGTCACCCAGAAGAGAACATGCAGAACCAACAGCCCCACCTTCCTGAGCACCTGTCATGAGCCAGGCACATCACACACACAGCCTTCCCTCTGCTCTCCAAACCCCTACGGGAGGTGCCATCACCACGGCCCCTGTACACACACAGAAATGAGGGTCTAGAATCAAACTTGAACCTACAGGCTGCTTCCTGTGTGTCCAGTCCGGGGCTAGGCCCAGCCTGGCTCATGAGATGACATCGTTTCTGCACTTAAAGAACTTTTAACCAGGAAGATGAGCTAATACTTCCTAACCACCCACTCAGTGCAGTTACAAATCCAATTTAGCCAAGGGCAAGGATGGATCAAAAAGAGAGGCAGGGAGGATCATTAGAGTTCGAGGCCAGACTGGGTTACATAGTGAAACCCTGACTCAAGCAAGCAAGAAAAAAAAAAAAAAAGAACCAGGTCAGAAACAGGGCAGAGTCTGTGTCCACTATTTATGGGCTTGGCCATAATTGGTGATAATAAATTAAGTGCAAAAAGAAGTTGTAGAATAACATAGCACAGTGTGATTCTACTGTGGTCAAACTAAACAAAACTCTGTTTTGGTGATCATGTTCCTGTACGTTCATAAAGTGTGACAAGCAATGAGAAAGGTCTTGACTGGCACGGGCTGGTGTGTGAATGCTGGGCATAGGGGGCGGGAGATGTCAGGGCTGATCTGTGCAGTCTTTTTTGGAGACAGTGTCTCACTATATACTTCAGGCTGGTCTTGAACTCACTATGTAGCCCAGGCTGGCCTTGCCTTACAGTGATCCTTCTGCCTCAGCCTCCCAAGAGCTAGGATCACAGGTGAGCGCCACCACTGGCTGGTGTTTGCTTTTTTGTATGTTAGCACAGTTCTACTTTGTTTCAATCAGCACAGGTTCTTCCTTTCATATTTTGAAAAATAATGAAAAGTTACAATTTGAAATTAAAGACATTATAATTTGGGGATTTTCTGGTACAAGGAATCGAACTCATGATCTTACACTTGCCAGGTAGATGCTGTGCTGCTGAGCTATACCCCTGACTCTACAATTTGTCTTACTCAGTTTTTGTTTTGTTTTGTCTTTTTGAGACAGGGTTTCCCTATGCAGTTTAGGCTGGCCTTGAGCTCACTTTGTAGCCCAGGCTGGCCTTGAATTCACAGTAATCCTCCTGCCTCAGCCTTCCAAGTGCTGGGATTACAGGGGTGTGCCACCACACTAGGCGTACAAAAAATTGAAAAGCTCTGTTATAAAACAATACTTGTACCAACAAAATATGAGAAAAACTATAAAACTATGATGAAAGACAAAGAGATCTAAATAAATGGATAAATATTCCATATCCATAGATTTCTGATATATTATTTCTCTCCAGTTTGATCTATAGGTTCCACACAATCCTAGTCAAAATTCCAGCAAATCATTTTGTGAATACTGACAAGTGATTCTACAATTTCTATGAAGAAGTAAAAGACCCTGAGTAATCAATACAATATTGTAAGAGAATCAAAAGAGGACTGATACTACCCAACTTTACTAAAAAGCTACTAAAATCTAGACGCTGATACTGGCAAACTAATAGATGAAAAGATCAATGGACTAGCCAGGCATGGTGGCACATGCCTGTAATCCCAGCACTCAGGAGGCTGAGGCAGGAGGATCATTGCAAGTTCGAGACCAGCCTGGGCTACAAAGTGAGCTCAAGGCCAGCCTGAACTGCAAAGCGAGACCCTATCTCAAAAAGAAAAAAAGACAAAAAAACCTCTACAGATTCCTCTTGTGTCTCAAGAGCTATTTCTACTCCCTAGTAAACCTTTCCGTAAAATAAATAAATAAAACCTATAAAAAGTAGAACTAGAAAGTCTTTAACTCAATTTAATAAAAGCCATCTATGACAAACCAATAGCCAACATCATACTAAATGGTCAAAAGCGGAAAGCTTTCACTCTAAAATAAGGAACAAGACAAGGATGTCCACTGTCACCAGCTCTGTTCAGCACAGTTCTGGAAAGATTAGCCAGGGCAATTAGACAAGGGAAAGAAAGAAAAGGAATAAGGAGCCGGGCATGGTGGCACACGCCTGTAATTTCAGCATGTGGGAGGCTGAGGCAGGAGGACTACCACAATTTCAAGGCCAGCCTGGGCTACATAGTGAGTTCAAGGGCAGCCTGAACCATACAGTAAGACTGTCTCAAAAACAAACAAACAAAAAAGAATAAGGATAGGAAAGGAAAAGTAGAAATTAAATTATCATTATTTGCGGATGACACGATACTCTACATAGAAGATCCAAAAATCTCCACCAAAACACTTCTAGATTTAATGATCAAATAAGTAGCATAGCTGGATACAAAGTCAACACTCAAAAATCAATAGCCTTCCTCTACATAGCAAACTCACTGAAAGAGAAATTAGGGAAACACTTTCACAGTATCATAAAAAAAAGAGAAATACTTAGAATCAATCTAACAAAGGAAATGAAAGATCTTTACATTGAAAGCTACAATACTCTGAAAAAGGAGGATATCAGAAAATTTAAAAAAAAAATCTGCAAGATATCTCCTGTTCTTTGACAGGCAGAACCAAGATAGTGAAAATGGCCAGACTTCCAAAGTTGCTATATAGATTTAATACAGTCTTGATCAAAACCAAGAACATATATCACAGAACTAGAGAACATAATCTTAAAATTGATATGGAACCAGAAGAAACCAAAAATACCAAAAATGATTTTGAGCAACAAGGACAAGGAAGGGGGCACCATAATTCTCAATTTGAAGTTATATTATAAAGCTGCTCTAAGAAAAACAGCATGGCACTGGCAAAGAGAGACCTGAGATCAATGAAACAGAATGGAAGATACAAAAACAACTCTGAGCACACTCAGCTACAAAAGGGCCAAACAACTTCACTGGAAGAAAGAAGCCTCTCTAATAGATAGGGTCTGTAATATCTAAATCTTAGAAACAGCCCAAACACCCATCAACCCATGAGTGGATAAAGAAGATGTCTATTTTTTCTACACAGAGTACTGCTCTGCCATAAAGAAGGATAAGCTTCGGATATGTCTAGCTATATGGATGCATCTTGAGACCATACTCTTAACTGAAATAAATCAGACACACATGTGTAAATAATGCATTGTTTCTCTGGTGCGAGAAACCAAAAGTGTAAACAAAGACCAAAATGTATAACAGATATTGGGAAATGGGAAGAAAATGTTCAAATGGGAAGGAGGACAAGGGAAGGGGGAGGGGTAAGGGAAGAAGGAACAAGGAAAAATGGAAACAAACTTGTGTAAATAAGGAGGGAAAGGGGTTGAAGACAGGGGAGGGAAATGGGAAAAAATAAGAAGCACGATACAATATATCATGTACAGGTACAATGTGAATGTTATAATTTACAAAGCTAAAATGTACCAACAAAATGCCCCCCAATGGTGCCAGGAAAACTGGCTTCCCACATGCCAAAGTCTGAACCTAGACCCATATCTCTCACGATGCCCTAAACAAGAATCGAAATGGATCAAAGCTCTGAACAGCAAAACAGACACACTGTTGGGTATGGTAGCGCCAAGTCCCAGCATTTGAGAGGCTTAAGCAGGAGGGTAGCCAGGAGTTTAAGACCTAAATGATGTCTAAAAAAGAAAGAAAAAGAAACAATTTGCTAGAAGATAGAGTAAGTACAACTCTTGAAGACATTGATGTAGGTAAAACGTTATGAACAAAACAACTGCACAGGAAATATTACAAAGAATCAACAACCGGGATCACATCAAATAAAAAAGCTTTTGTACAACTAAAGAAACCATCATCAGGCTGAAGAGACAACCTAGAATGGGAAAAAATTTCCACCAGCTACTCCTCAGACAAAGGATTCATATCTAGAATATATAAATAACTCAAATCAGACCTCCAAATTTAAAGACCCAATCCAAAAATGGGCATCTGAAATGAATGCACACTTCTTAGATGAAGAAGTAGAAATGGCAAATAAATATATGAAAAAGTATTCAATATTCTCAAAGAGCAAATTAAAACAACACTGATTCCATCTCACTCCAAAAAGAATGGTAATTTTCTTTTTTCTTTCTTTTTTTTTTTTTTTGTCTTTTTGAGACAGGATCCTGCTGTGCAGTTCAGGCTGGCTTTGAGCTCACTTTGTGGCCCAGGCTGGGCTCGAACTTGCAACGATCCTCCTGCCTCAGCCTCCCGGGTGCTGGGATTACAGGGGTGTGCCACCACGCCTGGCTAAGAAGGGCAATTTTCAACAAATCAACCAATAATAAATGCTGGCAAGACTATGGGGAAAAAGGAACTTCTGCTCCACTATTGGTGGGAGTGTAGACTGGTGCAACCACTGTGGAAATCAGTGTGGAGATTCCTCAAAAAACTAAAACTAGCTGGGTGTGGTGGCACATACCTGTACTCCCAGCACTCGGAAGGCTGAGGCAGGAGGATCATCACGAGTTCAAGACCAGCCTGGGCTCCAAAGTGAGCTCAAGACTAGCCTGGACTGGGGCTGGGGATATAGCTCAGTGGAATAAGCGCTTGCCTAGCAAGCGCAGGGTCCTGAGTTCGATCCCCAGTACCGCAAAAAAAAAAAAAAAAAGACTAGCCTGGACTGCATCGTGAGGCCCTGTCTCAAAAAGACAAAAAAAGAAAAACCCCTAAAACTAGAGTTTCCTTTTGACTCAGTTATTTACCTCCTAGATATCTGCCTACAATAGTTAAAAGCATCATGCACAACAATATATGCATATCTATATTTATAGCAGCACAATTTATAGTAGTCAAATCTTGCAAATGGCCCATATGCCCCTCAACACATAAATGGATAAAGAAAATGTGGAATTTACATATGATGGAGGCCTACTCTGTCATAAAAAAAGAAAAGTCAAACCAACAGGCTAGTAGAAAATATTTGCCAACTCCCTAGCTTATAAAGGATTAATACCCACAATATACAAAAACTACTTAAACTCCACAATAAAAAAACAATTACCCAATTTAAAAATGGACACCAAAGGCTGGGCATGGTGGCACACACCTGTAATCCCAGCACTTATGAGCTATATCCCCAGTCCCAAGAATTCTTATTCTTGACTGATAGAAATGCAAAATGATACATATGATCTAAAAATTGTGCTCCTAGGTATTTACCAAAATGAGTTAAAAACCATGTTCACAGCCAGGCATGTCTGCAGCCTCAGCACTCTGAAATGCTGGGGCAGGATTGCAAATTCAAGCCCAGCCTGGGCAACCCAGTGATTTAGTGAGCCTCTATCTCAAAATAAAAAGTGAACTGGGAATATAGCTCAATGTGGAGGCCTTGGGTTCAATTCCCAGTACTCAGAACAAAACATCATGTCCACATAAATGTTCATAGGAGGCCTTATTTATAATTGCAAAAACTGGAATCAACCAAGATATCCCTTAATATGTAACTGAATAAACTGTAGCAATTCATACAATAGATATTACTCTGTGAAAAAAAAATAGCTAAGACCCCAAATCATAAAACCCTTAAAACAAAACATGTAGGAGTTGGAAGAGAGAGAGAGAGAGAGAGAGAGAGAGAGAGAGAG